>JABSTR010000480.1:0-24064 GCA_013339765.2 Haemaphysalis longicornis | reverse complement strand
CGCGCAGAAAATGTGTCAGCGTTCCGTGAAATCAAAATACAACAAGAAAAAGATTCGCTGCCATGGTAAGGGTAACTCAGCGTACTTTTGAAACGAGGAACGCCGACTTGCTTTCCTTTATGAGCAACTCAGCGTCTCAGCACTGTGCACGAGCGGGTGACGGGTCACGTGATCTGATTGCTCCCTTTTGTTCTTGTTTGTTTTATTTCCCATGCGCACACGCGCCAATTATATAGCCAGGGTGGAGGGGATTGCACGCAAGAAGACACCGAAGCTGCGCGGTAAAGGTAGGAGAGAGCAAACAGCATTTATCGTCTGCTTTCGCCGAACAGACGGTTTTTTAATCAACGCGGCCGCGCTGAGCAGTGAAGGGTTATCATCGCAGTGACCCTCCTAGGTTTCAGCACGGATCTGAGTACTTCGCGAGGAGCGCCATGTCCATCGAGGACAGCATGAAGGAAGACTACGGCGAGGGCGCCCAGGCGTCGTCCGCGCTTATCGAGAACATGATGCCCGAGCCGCCCGTGCCGACCCCAGGCCGGGCCGGCGCCGCACAACTGCTCGCAGTCGCCGCACCACAGCTAAGCCTCGCGGTGAGTGTCTTCGCCATCTTGGCATGCATCGGGGTGGTTCTCCATTCTTTTCGAGAGTCTCGATAAGCAGGTAGTCAGTTTTATGAATGATGTACGAAAGTTTTGGTGCGCACCAGTGTCCCGGCTGTTTTTTTTTTTTTCGTCGCAGCACGTGCTCGTTATCGTGCAACCTTTAGGCGTGCAATCGAGATCAGCTGCCCGCTTGATTCTCATGAATCGCTATGGCAGACGTCTCCATGATGGCTTCCCGGACCATCCGTGGAACCGTGGCCTCCGCGATCGGCTGCCGGCCGCCCCATTCGGCGCGGAAGCAATGGGAGCGGTGTAATTTTGCTAACTCCGACACACGCCGCGAGGCGGCGCCGTTAGCCTAAGGTTGAAGCGAGGCTCATCTGACCGACAGTGCCTGCGATTTCAGGTGTTCGCCAGTCTTCGTTGTCGAGTTTACACTGCAGACAAACCTTGAGTATGCGCTCAATGTGTTTGTACTCGTTCCTGCAAGCAGTACAAAGTTAAGGTACGTACGTTTTTTAAAAGACTTCGTTAAAAAAGTTTGTTTTGCTGCAGCCGGTGTGGTTACGTGAATCGAATGAGGCAGCCCAACTCCTTTCGCATTTCCTGCAGATTGAATGCCAGTGTGCTGAATTCTTTTGTCACTTTTACGGCCTTTTCGCGAGCTTTCACGGCGCTTTACCTTGTTATGCCTTGCCGGCTGTTTCGAAAGTACTTGGCCACAGTGAGCTGGGCTATTTTGTGTGCGTGTGTGTGTTTCATCGGCGCGTGTGCTTGCGTGGGCGTTCGCTGCGCACGTGTGCATGTTACGTGGTGTGCGTGGGGGTTTGCGCGCACGTGCGTGTGTGTGTGCGGGTGTGTGCATGCGTATGTGAATGGGTTTGCGGCGCGTGTTCATGTGAGTGTGTGTAGGTTCACAAGTGCGCGCGCGCACGTGTGTGCGTGCGCATGTGGGTGGGTCCGCGGCGCATGTTAATGTGTGTGTGTGTGTGTAGATTCACACGCGCGGCGTTGAATGTGTGTGCGTGCGCGTTGTGTGCGAGACAGAGTGAGAGAGAGCAGCGTAATATCGATAAGAGCTCGAGTGTTGTTTATAGGCAAGTGATTGCAATTGTCGAAAGCTCTAAGCTAGTCTTCCGCGTGAACGAAGCGACCACGCGTACAAACCGACAATTTTTTCTTGACTCTTGGTTTACTATCACGTATATGTTGCAGGTGTGCTTAGCGGTCTTACGTAGCTATCGCAATGTTTTCGCTGCCTCATTATTTGCTGTGAGTGAAAATTACACGGTTTTCTGGCGTGCGTTACACACCGCTGTCCGCTCTGCTTCTGTATTTTTTCAGAAGAATGTATTGCAGCGTGCCTTTCTGCAAGTCGGACAGGAAAGAAAGCTCGGAATAAGTTTTCATGAATTTCCTGCGAACGATGACCGTCGCCAAGCGTGGCTGAAGGCAATATCAAGAAAAGATTTTGTCCCAAATGACAAATCATCGAGCAGTGTCGTCTGCAGCCTTCATTTTGCGGATTCAGACTACACTTTGGGGTCCACAAAGCTTCGCCGCCTCAAACGGGATGCTGTTCCGAGCGTATTTTCGGGATAGCCAACCTACATGCACCCGCAAAAAACCACCAAAACGGCGTAAATTGAAGCGAAGGTACAGGACTTCCCTTCAGACAAAAAAAGGCATCAAGTTTATCAAGTTGCCATGCCAAAATGACTGGTTCAGCCTGTGACAGTGCAACCACCCAGGCCATTCGTCAAATTCTGATGGCTCGTTGCCATCAGTCCCTGAAGGAAATACAGAGGCGAGTTTTCAAGGTGCGGGCCATGACGGAGGCCATCTGCCGCAGACTTCTGTAAGCCATGTGTCAATATTTAGCCCCAAGGAGGATCAGGTGGCTATAGGGGCGAAAACAAGTGCACAAGATGCAGTTGGTGAACTGCAGCGGCCTACTACTAACTCAGTTGAATGTTCAGCGCAAACTTGTGATGACCTCCTTCCACGCAAGCAGTCAGATGTAAGGGCAATCAACAAAATGAGGGTGCAGTTGTTTAGAAAAGCAGATACTGTAAGGAGACTGCAGCGAGAAAACAGCCGCCTAAAAAAGAAGCTCAGTGGTTATGAGAACAACACCGTCCACTCGGCAATCAGAAAATGCTTGAAGAAGGTTGGCACGGCCCAGTTCTGCCTAGAAGATTGCTTAGTGGAGCAGATCACCAATGCAACGAGGCAACGACCCGCGTGGTCCCCAGACTTTGTACGGGAATGTGTACTATTGTACTACTTGTCCCCCAAGGCGTACCATTACATACGCAACCGAGGCTTGCTTAAACTGCCTTCGAAAAACACCCTTCTTCGGTATGTCGGAAAGTCGAACGGTGAAAGTGGGGTCACGCCTCTAATGAAGGAACGTTTAAAGCAAGAGGTGGGCAACCTGAAAGAGCAAGCCCGGCTTTGCTCAATTATTGTAGATGAGATGGCCATAAGCTCCAAATACATTTACAATCGCAAAATGGATTGCTTTTTCGGGCAGCGAACTGCAAAAGAAAACAGTGCAGCAGCAGAGAACATCAGCAACATCATGCTTGCCAACAAGGTGCTATGTTTTGTTGCTACAGGATCGTCCACAGCATACAAGATACCTTGTGGCTTCTTCTTCACGAACCGTCTAAGTGGCAAGCTTTTGTACCAGCTTACAAAAGAGGTAATCTCTGAAGTCGAAAAGTGTGGTCTATGTGTCATCCGGATTGTCACAGATAATCACAAAATTAATGTTACGATGATGCGTCACCTGGGGAACGGCTCACTCAAGCCTGTTGTCACTCATCCATGTGACCCAGAAAGAAGCTTATTTGTGTCCTTCGACCAGTGCCATATTATAAAAAATGTGCGAAGCCTTCTGCTTGAGGGGGAGATGACAGACGGAAGCCAACCAATAACGGGACAGTTTGTCAAGCAGCTGTATGACCTACAAAAGAACGAGGTTGTCAAGCCAGTTCGCTTCCTCACGCAGAAGCACGTAGAACCAACGAACTTTGAGAAGATGCACGTCGGCAGAGCGGTGCAGCTGTTTTCAGACGATGTCATCTCGGCACTTTCTTTTTTGAAGGAATACCCGAGTCGCCACCCTCAGGCAGAGAAGTTCAGGGATGCAGAGGCAACAATATTGTTCATGAAGATGATGCAAAAGTGGTTCGCCATCCACAATGTGGCCAACCGAACTGCGCATGTGCGCATGAGACAGCCTGACCAGAGGTGCAATTATATACAAATTCCAAATCCGGACGGAGGCGGTCTGTCGGTGACGTCAAAAAGTGGGCGGTCCGCAAAGGTCGCGAGGACGAGAGGAAGTGAACAGCCAATGAGGGAAATGAAGGCTTGCGTCATCATTTTGACGTCGACTTGGGGACCGTTATAGCAAAGTAAAAAGTGTTTGTAACATGTTCAGAAGTGTTTGACTATTATTGCGCACTATTAAAATGTGTTGGCACTAGTTTTCTATTGTTTAATAAGGAATACGATACAATCCAAACGTACTTTTTCTGTTATTTTTCTAAACAACGCTAAATTTAGCGAGACGGTTAGTGGTGGCGCTAGTACAACTTTGTTTCAAGCAGTTACTGTTTTCAAAACTCCACTACTAAACGGCGCAACTTTCGAAGTCGTTGGCTCGGTCGAGCGCAGTCATGGCGGAGGGCAACGGCACCGCTAGCCACCAGCAGCAGCGGCTCATCCGCGTTTCCGAGGGTCAGCGTGCGCTGGTGCTCGCCTTTATGACCGAACATCCACAGCTCGCGGCGAAAGCCATTGAGTTGCCGCATGGCGTCACGGTCGCCGACCGGCGGCGGCTGTGGCAAGAGCTCAGCGACGCGCTGAACCTTGGAGGCCCTGCGCAGAGAAAAACGTGGATGAGTGGCAGGCTTGTGGCGCAGGCAGGTGCATGAGGCCCGCCGTGACGCCGCCCCCATCAAGGAGGCACAAACGTGAGTAACCGTCGAATGTGCGGGCGATTTGTTCTTTGACATTGGTGTATATTTCCAGGGGCACTGGAGGGGGTCGTCTGCCAGGCTTCCGTGGTCGCTTGTTGCAACTAACCGGGTTGGCACGCTTCGGTGGCGTCTTCGCTTCCTTGAATATCAACAGGTAAGCACTCTGCCGCCGCAGTATCACGGGTTCCTGAGCGGTTCCATGAGAGAGTTTGCCCATTTTGTAAGTGGTGCCTTTAGGGGAACCTTGTTGAACAGTAAGATAGTGCAGGAAAAAGAATTCAAAAGCAGGTAGGTTTGTCAACTGAAATCTCACTTTGCAGCCCTTGCAGTAAAAGGCGTATTTATTTATCAAACAGACACGAAATGCCTGCGGGCAAGTGCATGCACTAAAATAGTAATACGTGATATCAATGACCACTGAATAGCTGCAAAACATTTCCGCAGATGTTTAGTACGTAAGGTTGTAAAATAGCCGGAGTAATGAATACCCTTTTTCTGAAAGATTATACCCAGGACACTTTCCAGCAGGCGGATGTTCCCGCTCCTGCAGTGGAGGTCGAGGTGGAAGCCACTGAAGCGGCTGCAGGTGACAGTGACACAGTGACACGTAAGCATCTGAGAACTTAGTGTTTTATTGATTATAGGGCGTATGTGCCCCCAGTTTGTGAACTTTTATTCTTTACTCCACAGAAGGCCCCCCAAGTTACCTTGAAAGCGGCCCCGCTGCACCGGGTAAGTTATTGATCATCAAAGTGTTTTGAGAAAATAACCTCTCGTATGTTATTCGAATTGCCCAATTATCGACAACATTGCCATTGACTTAAAGCCTACCACAGCACGCGGTGACGAAAATGCTGCATGTTTTCAGTGTCTCAGCCTCCTGTGCGGCCTCGCCGTCGACAGAGGCCACGGCGCACCGACACCTTGTTGCGGGTGTCTTCGCAGTGCGACCAGAGCCTCGAGCTGACTGAGAAGTTGCTTGATGTGAGTAGACCGTTTGTTTAAATTTTACGTAAAGGGTGTGAACATTTTTGATGCTCTGTTATGATGACTGAAACCAACTTGGGCTGTAAATAAGAAACATGCATTGTATTGAGGGCATGGTATCTGACATCTGCAATGATAAACTGCTGGGCAAAAGGTTGGTTAGCCCTGAAAAGGGCTGTTTGATGGTAAGAGATGCATTTGAAGAGATGAATGAAGAGTAGTTCCAGCAATTGTTTGTTGATCCAAACGAAGAGGGCATAGCTTGTACACGAAGCTTCACACTTTCAAAGGATGCCACCAGGCCAATGAATTTTCAACTGAGGGGAAATTGTTGTTCACGTTGCAATTCTCCGCAGTAGCAGCTTCGAGCCACGAGATGGTCGAGAGTTCTTCAGCAGCTCATGCAAACATTTCCACCATGATGATTCATTGCAGGCGGTGCGGGGGATCAAAAGGTCAGCCATCCACATAACTTCTCTAGCGCGGCGTATGGCAGCAGCACAGGAGCGGACGGAGCACAGGAGCACAGCCGGCACAGGACGGGCGGCCGCAGCACACAGATCGGGCGGCGAGCGGGCAGCAGCACAGGAGCGGGCTGAAGCCAGCAGTACTCTTCTTTTGCGCGACTGACCAACGCCTGCAGTGGCTGGAAAAGGACTTCCCAGACTACCTCGAGGCTCTCAACAATGCCTGTAAAAGTAGTGGGAAGAAGTTTCTAAGTGCAGAGACCTACGAAGCTATTTTGCTGACGAGCAAATCTACGGTTTTGTGTGTAAAGTTCCTTCTCGAGAGCGGTTTCTTTTATGTTTTGACGAGGAACCTCTCAAGCGACCCTGTGGAGCTCCTCTTCAGTTCTCTACGGCAAATGGCCGGTGGCAATGACTGCCTGGATGCAAGAGCCGTGACGTTTAGCCTGGAGAGGATCTTGAGGACTGGCAACCTCTGCCCATCCCAGCCTTCAAACGTCGAGAACGGGCAGGCTGTCTTGAGGTAGGGTACACGTGATCTGCGCTTTATGCTTTAGGGCAAGTGCTCATGGTTGGGCAGGTTGCCTTTGCTTCATAACAGGACCCCTATAATTTTTCATGGCCTCACACATCTCAGATAGCACGCGTTGTGTGTAGCTACTACTGTTGTAGCCTGCCTACTGATGGAGATTGTAAAGTTTGCGCCACGTGAGCACCCAATGTCATCTGCTCATATAGACAATGTTTTAAGAGTATAGAGGGCTGCTGCTCACAAGTGGTTGCGTCTATTTTACGTGTGTTTTGCAGCATACATGGCGCTTCCATGAGCGTGACGTTCCCTGTACTGGATGTTCCAGCTGAAGCAACAGCACAAGCTGCCACACATGTTTCGACTGAGACATCTCAAGTTGCCCTAGCCAGGTATGCCGCATCAAATGTTTTTGAAGACCTAATGCTTGCTTGCCTGACTGCTGTTCTTTTGCAGCCAGCAGCCTTTTCTCTAATACATATCTCGCACTTCTTTTTTAGTTGCACTGCACCTCAAGATTTTGTGATGGAAATCGACGGGCTGTTTACGCCACTGAAAGCGCTGCCTCGTAAGTAGATGAGTAGAGGCTCATTGGAGTATTATTAAATGTAAGATAAAACAATAAGCCACCATCTTCATTTGCTTTATCTGAAGGCTATAAAGGCTGATTGTTAGCAATGCACCAAAATTTAAGTTGATGAGGGCTGGGTGGAAACACAATTAGTGCTGCATTTGCATTACACACAAGATCTGTCTTTTCGGGCTGTTTAAAGTTTGCTCTGTTTACTTTACTCTCAAACACAATTTTTATGCTCTCACTGAATGCTTTTTATTCCGGTGTTTCTTTTCATATCTGCTTATTTTCTTTTTCGGTGCAGCGGCCACCGTCAACCATAGTGAATGCTAGCATTGCTTACATAGCCGGGTTTGTGGCAAGAGCAGTCGAGGAGCAGAGAACATGTACCTTCTGCTCTTCCCTCCATCAATCAGATGCATCCAGTCCTCTGCTAATGGGGCTAATTAGCCTGAAGTCAAGGGGTGGCCTAACTTTCCCAAAGCCTGAATTTGTCATGGTACTTGTGACCATTAAGAAGGCTGTTGACATTGCCCTGCCGAACATAAAAAAGAGCAATGTGCGTCAGCAACTGGGCGGACTGATTTTGCCTCACCTTGAACAGTGCCCCCTTTTTGTATGCCCAGCAAGAGATGAGCATGGTGCGAGCACACTGTCAGTGGTCTTCGACAAGTTTATTAAGCCACTCTTGTCCAATGTCGGTGCGGCTGTGACAGACGGGGCAGCTTACCGGAAAAAGCTTGCATGTAAGCCACTGTACCGGAAAGTGCTCCGTGTGTAAAATTGTGCAACGCATGAAAAACATGGTGCATACTATGTGCCTCTGTTTTTAGGTTGTTTCTGTTAATGAAGTCTCATGTATAAACTTGTATGTAAGCCACTACTTTGCAATGTGCTCCGTGAACAGAATTGCGCAATGAAGAAAAACATGCTGCAAACCGTCCTTTATTTTTCTTGCTGTAAATAAAGTATCATGCATCCTGAAATGAGTTTGTTTGTCCTCTTTCCTAGATGTGCTTCGGTGCATTAGCCTCCAATGTTTAGGGCAACCGCGGAAAAATTTTCTGCTGAGTTTCAAGGACGCGGGTTCGATTCGCGGCCGCTTTTTCTGCTGGAGGCGAAAGCGAAAGCGGCCCGTGTGTTCCAGATTTCGGCGCTCGTTAAAAATCCCAGGCGTATGGGCGCCGAGGGGAGGGGGTGCAAAAAAAAGGCACTTGCTCCCCCCCTCCCCCCACCAAATCATTTTAACACTTTACCCATGCCCTCTCCCTTTCCTTCGCGCAACAATAGATTTGCCCCCTCAAGGTAAAATCCTGCCGGCGCCCATAACCAGGTGGTCACAATTAATCCGGAGCCCTCTACTACGCTGTGCCTCATCGCCTATGTAGCGTCGACGCGTTAAACCTCATAATAAAAATTGACCCAGTTCCAGCCAGGCAACTTCAACGGTAAGCATTGCAGGAAGTTTGTCTTACCCAACACTGGATTGTGACAACGCTTTGTAAAACACCTGCGCGCCGTGAAAGATTACACTTCACTTAACAATTTTTCTCTTAAATGAATGCGAACAAAAAAATTGATATCTTTGGTACACAAAAAAAAAAGCGGCACTGCGCTCTTTCTTTGTATCACGCGCTCTTTCACGTACTAAAATAACAAATACAAGCTTTCCAGAAATAAAACAAGACGGCTTATCTTTTTTTAAAAATGCGTGACCTTGAGCAGTGGGAGTCTGCGCTGACCAGCTCGGCGGCGGAGCATCAAATCGCCCTGATGCAACGAGCCCTACATTCGGCGCAGGATCGCGGCCTCCTGGACGTAGGAGGCTGACCACGTCCCTTTCCAGCCCCCTTCGCTGCTCAATAAAATGTTTTTACCACCACCACCACAAAAATGAAAACTACTGATGTGCAATGAATTCACTTACGCTTCACAGCGGCCCTAGTCTACGTCAAAAATTAAACGGCTAAATGGCACCCATAAATACTTCTATCTACTGCATTGATGAGCGGTTGTAATTTTTTTATCAAACGTCTCACACAGGCTGGAAAGGCTGAGTTTTCGTCCTCTGCGCCCGCCCGCGCCAGGGAAAGCCAGAGAAAGCGACCTTAGGCTACGCGCGCCGCGGTGCGGCGAAAAACGCGCGCCACGCCCCCTTTTCAACTTGCGCTCACTCCGGGCAATTGGGACGGCCGGAGCAACGGCGCGCCGCCGGCAGCCGATGGCTAAGGGCACGGTGGGACGTTCTTTGTTCACCGTTTGTTTGCTTTTTTTTCCTCCTTTATTTTGCCTCATTGTGGAACTCTGCGTGGCTATATATTGTGTTATTGTAACTAGACATTGTTGATTCTCGCCAAAATATCGTCGCAGATGTTAATTCAGGATGTTTTCGAATCCTTTTTTTTTTTTTAGAACGGAGGAACTTCGCTCCTACCGTCGATTTGAAAGTCACTCTAATGAAAAATATTCTTTATCGGTTCCAAGGTTAGTCACGCTTGTTTTCCGTGCCGTGTTAGGAGAAATTGGACTTTGAAACGACGCCGCGGGTAACAATACACACGTTTATGACAGAGCACGAAAAAAAACATATGAACACAGAACCAGAAAAACCGTGAAGCCGAATAAGTAACAAAACTGTTTGATCGAATGAGATAACTGTTGTGTCTGGGCTTTCGGTTTCGGTTTCGGAATGACATGTGAGGATGCCAGGGGGCGCCGCTCTGGCGTCTAGGATTTCAAGGAGACTGTGAAATAAAATCAGTGTGTGTTGGGTAACCATGGAGTGCGGTTGTTGTTCTCTTCGGCGTTTCGCGCCAACACGCCTGTTCGGGCTGGTCGGCGTCCCCGCCGGCCGCGTACGTCTCCGTCGGCTGTCTGCTTCTTCTTCTGCTTCGTCGGGACCAGCCAGCCCCCCCAACACAGCAATGGCGACAGGACGTGTAAGAACCCATTTCGTTTTCCGTGTCGTCTTTTTCGTGCTTCTAACGGAACTACCCTGCTAACCCTAGACGCTCTTGTTCCCAGCAAGGTGGCTACTGCGTGGGTGCGTCAACCAAGGTGTGTGCCCTGTGCGTGCCACGCTGCGCCGCATTCCTCTTCTTCTCCGTGAGCAAGTCTCTGCGGAACTGTCTCGCCTTCAAGCCAGCGGAATCATCGAGCCTGTCTCTGCTTCTGACTGGGTATCTCCACTGGTCGTCGTCAAGAAAAAAGATGGAATCCCTTGACTATGCATCGACTTACGAGAACCGAAACAATGGCGGATCGTCGTAGACGGGTTTCCACTTCCCTCACATTGAAGAACTGCTTCATCAGCTCTCCGGAGCGGTATGTTTCTCCAAGCTGGACCTCGCGTCCCCGCTTATCACCAAGTTGAACTTTCTGAGGCAGTAGTGAGACTTAACCACATTTGTATCGCACGAAGGCTGTTTCGGTTTCGCCGCGTGTGTTTCGGGTTTTGCATCTGCCCCTGCAGTGTTTCAGAAACTGATGTCAATTATTCTTAAGGGTTGTAATGGCGCCTTTGTTACTGATGACATTTGGTGTGGGGACGTACTCTCGAAGAGCCCGATGCTAACTGCATACTGTTTGAACCGCTATCAGTGAATGTGGTATGAAAACTTAATAACAAGTGCATTTTTTTTTTTTTTGTGAATGAGTTACAATTTCTAGGACATAATGTCAGTTCCTGCGGCTTGACACCTGTTGAATCTAAAGTCAGGCCATTGTCAATGCCCCACGGCCTACTGATGCCAAAACCTTGCAATCTTTTTTAGGCCTTGTTGGTTATTATGCCAGGTTTGTCATCACTATACTGATTGTTGAACCACTGCGTACTCTACTTCGACAGCACAGCCCTTTAACTGGTCAGCTGAAGCTGAGCAGAGCTTCATGGGAGTAAAGTCAATACTGGCCTCGAAGCCAGCCGTTAGTATTTTCAATGAGAAGCTTCCCATCGTCATCACGACGGATGCGTCCGATGTTGGACTGGGAGCAGTGTTTCAACAACTCAGAGGTGATAGCTGATCACTATCGCTTTGCATCTCGTACGTTGACCCCTGCTGAACGCAGATATTCAGTAGGAGAGCGTGAAGCTCTCGCGTGTCTTTTTGCCTGTGAGAAATGGCATGTTTACTTGTGGGGCCGGCACTTTCACATTACGTACAGATCACAAGCACTAGTAACTCTTCTTTGAGCGGATCCGAAGGCTGCCGCTCCATTCGCATTTCCCGTTGGTGTGCCAAACTCATGTATTATAATTTCAGTGTTCAATATTGTAAAGGTTCTAATAACATGGTTGCTGATGCACTGTCGCGCCTTCCTCTTCAGATACCGGTTACTGAAGAGCGGGATGAGGAAGTTTTTTCATTAGTTACTTCCTACATATAAAGCAGCGGCAGCTACAGCTGCAGATTCCACTGTGTCCCAAGTTCTCAAATATTTACGTGAAGGATGGCCTTCAAATGTGCTCTTGCTTCTGAATTCTCGCCTACTTCGCAGTCAGACAGGAACTGTTGTGTCGAGGACTTGCTTTTCCGCGATGAACACCCAATTCCCCCTGCTTCTTTCCGTAACAAGCTAATACTGTATAATATCTTGCGCAGCATGTGCCTCGTGTCAAACCCGCCCCCTTTGATTGCGATAGTGCGGCGAGGGTACGCACCCTTTCTTGTCTCTGCTCGGTATATAAGCACTGCTACAATAAAGAAAGGGGCTTTCAAGAAAGAAAGGGGTGTACGTTGATGATGTCCTTATCTGGGACACAACTCGGCAAGAGCACGACGCGCGCCTGAGGTCGGCACTACAAGCAGCCCAACAAGCTGGCTTAACGTTTACCCCGGCCAAATGCACAATCGGCGTACAGGAGATAGAGTATCTCGGTGACGTCATCAGCAAGGATGGCATCAGGCCGAGCCCCTCCTTGATAAAATGTATGCTCCAGACGCCTGCGCCGAAGGACAAATCGGCCGTCCAAAGAATGCTAGGAGTCGCCAATTATTTCGGCAAATACCTCCCATCACTAGCCGAAAGAGGACTAGGCCTCTTGCGAAGCCTGCTGAAGCGAGATACAATGTTTGAATGGAGTGCCACCAAACCCCACGCGCTCGAGTGGGAGCAACTTTGCGCTGACCTCAGCAGGCAGCCCGTGCTTTCAGTGTTCGACGCCACGAAAGCCACGAAAGTATCATGCGATGCATCGCAGAACGGTATCGGAGCGGCGCTACTTCAGTGCAACAATGACGTATGGAAGCTGGTCGCCTATGCCTCCCGCGTGCTAACTCAAGCAGAGCAGCGTTATTCGCAAATTGAGAAGGAAGCGATGGCTTGTGTTTACGGCTGCGAATGCTTTCACCACTTCGTGTATGGCCGAAACGTTATCTTAGAGACCGACCATCACCCTTTGCTCGCTATCGCCCAAAAACCCATTGGTGATATGCCGCCCCGCCTGCAACGATTCTTCCTGCGATTGATGCGCTATGACACGGAAATGCGATTCGTTCCAGGAAAGCAGCTTCTACTGGCCGACATGCTGTCACGGGCGCCCACCTCAAGTTATGCCAGTGATGTCGGGAGCGATGATGTGGAAGTGCACGCCGTAAGTGTCGTTTCTGTAACCGAGTTGGCACGGCCGCGATAGCGAGCGCAAGCTGTCGCTCCTACGTAAGCGTGACGTCACCGCCTGGCCTACTTAAACTCGTCACTATAGGCAATAAAGTGTTGTTCGACCCATGATATCGTCTCGTACACATGGTGGCAGCGGTGGGATTCGAACCCACGCCTCCGAAGAGATGCATACACAAGATGGCCTCGTCTTTCGCAGCAACAAGGTAAACCGTACCAAGCGCTAAGAGAGCTGAAATCCTTCGGCTTCTTCATCTGGCCCACTCAGGGGCGGAAAAGATGAAAATTCGGGCTAGGAGTGTCATGTTTTGGCCATCAATGTCGAGTGACATTGACCAGGTTGCAGCATCATGCAAAGTTTGCCAGGCTCACCAAAAGCAAAACACTAAGAATGCCTCTACTGTCCGCATGATGTCCCCATTCTGCCATGGGAAATGGTTGGCATGGACTTATTCCATCACGGTGGTAAAGAGTTTGCCTTAATTGTAGACTTCTACTCCTTTTATTTTGAAATAAAGGAGTTTCGATACACAACAGCCCGGCACTTGAAGGAGTGGTGCGCGAAAGCTTTCTCGGTCCACGGCTTACCAGTTAAGCTCTGTAGTGATAACGGGCATCCTTCAGTAGCCACGAGTTCCGTGAGGTTCTGCATGAACTAGGAGTCACCCACGTGACGTCAAGCCCTTATCACCCTCGCGCAAATGCCATGGCCGAAAGGGCAGTTCAAGAAGCGAAAACGCTGCTGAAGAAGTGTTCCTATAACAGCCCAGACTTCTATTTAGCTCTGCTTGAGTTGCGCAATACTCCACGTGATGCTATTTTGAAGTCACCTGTGCAGAGGCTGATGGGTCGACAGACGAGAACACTGCTCCCGGTTCCCTCCTGCCACCTGAAGCCGGCACCATTGCCCAACAGGAAGGTGCGCTCCGGTCTCCAGGAGATTCGCCACAAGCAGAGGGTCTACTACAATCGAGGAGCTCGGGACCTGCGCACCCTCTCACCCGGTCAGAGGGCCTCGGTGTACGACACGCACACACGGACGTGGTCCCCGGTCGTTGTGCTGGGATCAGCGGGAGCTCCCCGCTCCGTACTGGTGAAAACAGAAGATGGCCGAGAAATGCGACGCACACGGGAACATCTCCGGGAGGTTCCAGAGCTACCATGCCCCGACACTACCACAACACCTTCCTCAGGCTTGCCAGGCTCGGGTCCCGTTCCAGAGCCGCCACAACCACGGAGAAGCACTCCGGAACGTCGCGAGCCTCGTCGGTACCCCATGCCAGAGCGACCTATATTGCCCCAAGGAAAGGAAGATGTAACCGAGTTGGCACGGCCGCGATAGCGAGCGCAAGCTGTGGCTCCTACGTAAGCGTGACGTCACCCGCCTGGCCTACTTAAACTCGTCACTATAGGCAATAAAGCAGTTGTTCGACCCATGATATCGTCTCGTACACAACGACGAGGCCAAGCTTGTTCAGCCCCTCATAGAAATGAAGGTGCGACCCACCCGCATTATACAGAAGCTAAAGAAGGAGACAGGTAAGATTGTTCTGCATCTCGGCTGTAGATGTTACTAAGCCCTGTACTCTTTTGTTTCACTAGTCTTACAGGAAAAGTGATCATTGCAAAGGATGTGCACACCATGAGGACCAACAACAACAGAGGAAATGACACAGAAAAGCTGCTGCAGATGATCAGTGACCTCTGTGAAAAAGAGCAGGCAACTGTCATACCCATTACCGACGAAAGCCAGGAGCTTCAACTTCTGTATGTACAAACACGCCAAATGCACAGAATGTTTGAAGGATATCCAGAGCTTCTTTTTCTGGACGCAACCTACAGAACAAGCATAGAATGCCCCTGTTTGTTTTCATGGTCGAGGATGGTGCGGGCAGCAGCCATGTAGTGGCATATGCTTTTGTTGCGTCTGAGCAACAGCATGTCGTTAGTAAGCTGCTGGAAACTTTTGTCAAGGAAAATGCAAAGACATCAGACACCAATGTTGTCATCGTTGACAAAGACTTCACTGAGATTGCAGCAATACGGGAGACATTTACCTCAAAGCCTTCTGTGCAGCGGTGCCAATTTCATGTGATGAAAGCTTTTAGGGCAGCTGCGGGCGATTGGCACACTCCACCGAAGAACGAGAAAGGCTCATCTGCAGCTTTGGGGAAATGGTGTGTGCACCTACTCCTGAGAAGTTTGAGGATGCCCAAACCTGACTTTCTGAGACATGCTAATGCGGAAGCATGTGCCTACTTCCAGAAAAAGTGGGCAGACATTACCAACATGTGGGCAAGACACCTGTGCGACAAGCAGTTCACTGCAGGTAACAACACTACGAACAGAGTTGAATCGTACAATGCAAAGATAAAAACATATTTTATCAGCATCCGACAAATTGCATGAGGCACTGAGAGGTATACTCCAGCTATCAGTGCACTCACGCAGGAAGCAAGACATCGTGCATGTGTAATGAAGACGTGCACGTTGCGTACGAAGCGTCGAGTGATGTCGAGGCAAGATGTGCCAAGGAGTTAACCCCTATGCCTCCACTGTAATCACAAAGAAGCGGCCAAGGCTAGACAAGCACCACCAGAATTACAACAAATAGAGGCAACTGTTTATGCTGTTTCAAGTTCTTGTGGCACATGGCACGAGGTTTCAACACAAACATGGACATGCACCTGCACCACGTTTTCCTCAGTGGCGCCAGATTGGGCTATTTATAGCCAAATTGGGCGACTTATTTTTTTTTCTGGCGTTGTTTTAAACGGCATGGCTATGTGGCTGTTTTTGGGCTGCATCTGTACAAATGATAGCCCGTTCTAAAAAGCGTGTTTTATTGATGCGCGCTACGTTTGGTAAGCGTGGAACTAGGTGCTGAATGTGCCGACATTTGTTGGTTGGGTATGCAGCGTACTAAAGCTACGGTGAACTGAAAGAGAGGTGTGCTGTTCGGCGCTGGTCGGAGGGTAGCAGCGCCCCTGGCGGCCGCTGCTTACCAACTGGCCTCACAAGTTTTGCTTGTTAAATTTATGCTGTTTTGTTGCCTTAAATAGTGCTGTTTCTCTATTTAATAGTATAAAATTGTATGGACTTTAAGATCTCTTAAATTGGGTTGAAATACATTTAGGCGGCGCTGGCTGCAACAAAAATTCGCTGGGGAACGCCGGACTCGCATTCTCCATTGGTGATAGTTTCCTGCACGACACACGTCTATCTGCTAGTGAAGCAAGGTCCGCTGGCGCACGCAATTCGCGTTAGGCGGAACAACGTGCCAACGGGCGTGATACTGAAATGCATTTTTGCATTTCGGACTAGTGTTTGCATTTCGGACTAGTGCAAAATACTGAGCGGTGCTATACTGCACGACTACTGCATGAGATGTTTGAGGACGAAAAAAACCATTTGTACCTCCTTTTCGCTCAGCCCATCATAATGGAATTTGACAAAGTGAACAGGTTATTCCAATCCGAAAATCCTGACCCGGTCAAGCTTTTTGAAGACTTGGAGTTGCTCGTCAAGTCAATGCTGTTGCGAGTAGCTTTTAAAGAGCACGCTTTTCCCACTGCGGAGTGGGAGAAGCATTTGCTTCATGTGCGGGCTTGTAATTTTGGAACTGTTTTTTAGACGCGCTTCACAACAGCACGCTTTCAGAGGAAGAGAAGGACCAGATGTTGGTTCGCTGCCGTGGGTACCTAGTGTCCTGCGTGAAGTCTCTGCTCAAAAGGCTGCCAAGCAACCTGGAGTTGTTAGAGAACTTTAAGTTCTTAAGGCCCTGCTATGTTCGCAGCGCACCTTTTAGCACATTTTACAAGGTCATTTCTATGGTCGCAGCACCATGCAGCACATCAATCCTTGAGTGTGAGTATGTGTCGTTGCAGGCAATGCACTCTTCTCTTGCATTGAGCGACAATGTTAGCGAATTCTGGAGGCTGTCGCGAAAGCTACTCACAGTGTGGGTGAAGCCTGTTTTTCCTAACTTGTCAGCGATGGTGTTTGCACTTCTTGTTTACCTGCGTCGAACGCCGCTTTAGAGAGGAGTGTTCAGTCTCGTGACTGTAACAAAGACGGACCACAGAAACAAACTCGACTGTGCGGAATCTGGAAATGATTCTGCACGTTCGGTGTGGCTGAAAGAGTATTTCGGCTGCTGTAACAATTTTACGCCAAGCGAGCGCTTTTTGGAGAAATTTAACAGTGCTGTCATGTATGAGGTGTAATACGTTCCTAGAGCATCGAATAGTGCGCGACGATGTGCAATATTTTTCCTAGTCTGCTTTACATCAGTTTACTTGTAATCACAGGAAGTCGGCCAGTGTTTTTCGGTCTCATCAGTCTGGCAAGCAAATTGTAATTGTAATGGCGAGGTATGCTGTGTTTTCTTGCATGTCTCATGTCAGTTGCATTTACACAGAAGTATTTTCTTATCTCTTTGTTATCAATTTGGTAGCAACGCTTGTGCTGCGAGGTGTGTGTTTTTCATTCTTGCTGTATCTCCATGGATGTGTATTTTAGAAGAAAATTCACTGTCTTTTTTTTTTCATTGATGATTTAGAGTATCTTGCTGTTTCTCACATTTATTTGTATAGGCGTAAAAGCCTTGTTTTTCTCGGTCACAGTAAATTCTTGCTAATAAAAAAACTCTTTGTACCACTTTGCAGTGCCTGGTTTTTGAACATCAATCTTGGCTACATTGGGCTACTTCTTAACTGGGCCCAATGCATGGGTTGGCTATTTTTGGGCTACATTGGGCTGCGCCCCATTCTGCCATTGGCAACATCCAAGATGGGGCTTCCTTGTCATCACATTCTGGCGGTCTGTGAAAGAACTATTGTAACCTGTCCGAAGTCGTGAATCAGTGGCTAGTTTGGGCTGTTATTAACTTGGCTGCATGCAGTGGCTTGCCACACTGGTACTGTTTAAAGATGGGGCGTTCCTTGTCTCCATCTGGCAATCTGTGAAAGACTACCATTCCTGTTCATATGTAGTGAACCTAGTGTTTAAGTCACAAGCTCGACTAAAGCCCAGTGATCAGATGACCAAAATATCTCATCAATGATCGCTGACTGCGAACCCTCACCGCAAATCAAAGCAAATGAAACAGGCGTTTCATTACCAATGAGGAATGAAGCTGTTTCATTATGCACACGGACACTTCCTCGTCATCACAAGTCTGGGTTTTATGCTGTTTCCACCTCACCGTGGACAAAACGGTTTATCCTTAAGGCGTTTCAGCCAACACCGCAAGATGGACTAAAAATTCAGAAAAAAAAAACACAGAAGTGGCGTCCTCAGCGCATGCCACGAGGAAGACCACTCCTTTTTTGGGTGGGAGGTCCCCTCTTTTTTTCTCTTTTTTGGTATATTACCTCTAAATTCCTAAGAATTTGTGAAATATTTGGTAATAAACAGAAAACTGAAGAGTGTATCTTGTTTATGTCCAAGTTTTGTTGCAATACAAGCGGTAGATCTTTTGTAAAGCGAGTTGCCGTGGCGGCGTCCACGTGTGTGGACGCCAGGCCCAGGGAGTTGCGCGAAATGTTGATAGAACGCCGCCACGGTAGCTGGAGTGCGCCCTGCTACATCGCGACTCTAACAAACTTTTATCTGTAATGGGGTGAACTACGGTATTTATAAGTTCGACTTAGACTTTATCTACTTTATTTCAGACGTGGGCTAAGCGATGAAGACATACAAGCTATCCTTTTCGAGTGGCCCAGTGGAAGGCGAGTGTTCTGATTTGGACAGCTCCGATGATGAACGCGTTGAAGCAGAGCCATCAAGCAAAGGCCCATCGGACGAGTACATAGAGGACTCATCGGACGATGAAGACTTAGAAGTGCAGCAATCGTCCACAGTAAAAAACAAGGTGAAGAAGATTTGGCATTGGGTGAAAAAAGACGTCCCTATCAACGAAGGCTTTCCCCGAGAGTGAACTTGTGCTGCTGGTTACCCCGGAAGAGGCTAAAACACCCATCCATATGTTCTCAAAGCTCGTAGACGATGGTTTAGTTGAGCACCTAACATTTGAGACCAATCGGTTCCGGGTTCAGAACAACAAAACGAAGGTGAAGCCTGTAAGAGTGGATGAAATCCGGAAATTTCTAGGAATAGTTCTGTACATGTCAGTTGTGTGCCTACCTTTCAGGCGGATGTATTGGTCGCGACTCCTGCGTCAACCCACGTTGCAGAATGTATGTCTCGCAACCGGTTTGATGAAATCGTTCTCTTTTCCACGCCGCAAACAACGACGACGAGGAAGAAGAAAGGAGAGGAGGGTATGACCGCTTGTACAGAGTGCGCCCCGTTCTCACACGCCTAAACAGAAACTTCTTGGCTGCCGCAGAAATGAGCCATGTTTGGCGGTGGACGAAATGATGATTCCTTTCAAGGGTAGGCACAGCCTGAAAGTCTACATGCAGAAAAAACCAAGAAAATGGGCTACAAAGTATGGACGTTAGCTGGTAGGTCAGGTTACGTGTACCGGTTCGAGCTGTATGGTGACAACCTTGTCTCTGAGCCGGCGGACCTTCATCATGCAATTGGCGAAAGTGGGAAGATAGTGGTGCGTCTGACAGAAGGCTGCCAAGGAAAAGAAGTGTTCTGCGACAACTTCTTCGCGTCTGCTGAACTCCTTGCTGAAATGAAACAGCGTGATCTGGGATGCACTTCAACTCTCAGAAGCGGGAGGACTGGTCGCTGTCCCCTGCAAAATGAAAAGGAGCTCAAAACAAATGGGCGTGGCTCATTTGATTTCCGCCACGAAAAAGACAGTGGAATTGTGATCTGTCAGTGGTATGACAACCGAACTGTAACGATTGGATCAAACAAGCACAGTGTGAACCCATGTGGGGTCTTGTCGGAGGTATGACCGAAAGAAGAAATCCTTCGTTGATGTCCAGAGACCCAGCCTTGTGAAAGTCTACAACCAAAGTATGGGTGGTGTAGACAGGGCAGACCAGCTGCTTGCCTTCTACAGGAACGACCTGAAGACGAAAAAAATGGTATAAGAGAATCATTTTTCACCTGCTCCATCTAGCCGTCGTAAACAGTTGGCTATTGTATCGTGCCACAAAGGGATCAGTGATGCAACTGGCTCACTTCAAGCTGCAGATTGCATTGGGCTTGATGAAAGCTGCGCAGGCAGCGGAGGATGTTGAAGAAGAAAGAGACGTCAGCTCCACCTCACTCTCCAATCGAGCCTCGGACATTCCTGGTGCAGTGTGGTACGACTGTGTAAATCACATACCTGTGAAAATCGCCCAACCGAACGCTCAACGCTGCAAAATATCTCAGTGCAAACGAAAAAAACCCGTATGCAGTGCAAGAAATGCAAAGTCTACCTGTGCATTGAGGTAGATGGGCCCACAAACTGCTTCGAGCAGTTTCACCTTGTGTAACTGGTGTTCCTACTGTCCACATATATGGACACTCGTTTTCTTCTAGAAATAAGCTAGGATTTCCGTTTTTTTTGCAGCTTATTTGCTCTTTTGTATATGCTACTAATAAATATATGTAAAAAAACGTCATTTGCACAACTGTATAACTCATGGGAAACAAAGGGCTACTCACCAGATGTCTTTCGCACCAAACTTGCAGTTGTAGAAAATCTCTATGCAGACTGGCTAACAGAATCATCCTCGGGTTGGGTTAGCAGTGCTGTAGAGCAACTTGGAGCAGGCCATCACGATACTCCTTGTGGCAGCGTGGATGTTCAGATCAACGAATCGGACCTCGAAGAGCAGTTGCATGACACCCGCAGAGATGGCATTGAAGAAAAAAGGCACTTCTCCTGTCCAGGTTCAGGATAAACCCGAAGAAAACATAGCAACTCATGAGGCCTACTGCAGTGTGAACATACAAGCTGCCAGCTCCTGTTCAAATCCGAGGACACCGCAGTTTAAAACTCCCACTCGTCAAGCCGAGAGGTCGGCCCAGGTGCAAGTCTGTGCAGAAGGGCAAAAGGCAAAGGGAACCGTCTGATGTGGCCATAACACCTTTTGTGCAGATGACCGAGATGGCCAAACACAAGTGTGAGTATAGTGTGTAGGCAGCAGTTCTTGGTGCATACTTATGTTGTAGTTCTTTCAGTTCTGCTGACTGGGATCATAGGGGAAGCTACCTCCAGCAGGGTGCTGAACTGTGGCTACATCATTCAGGAGGCTGATGTTGAAGTACGACCAGAGCTTCTGCCAAGTGGTCTCTTGGTTACAGAGTTCAAATGCGGCAGTTGCAACATTATTTCTCTGAAGATGCCTGGCAGCTGCTTACATCTGCAGGTAATTATCGCAGTGCAAGTAGTGTGCTGTCTCCTCATAAGCCTGTTTTAATATGCTTCTCACACGGCTCGCCTCGTGTCAAACTGTCTCATGTGAAACTGTCCGTGTTTCAGTTTCAATCAAAAAGAAAAATGAACTGTGGCTGTGCCATGCTTGCCAAGAGCGTGACAGCGGAGAGATCAAGATGATTGCTGTGACCATTGCCTGCAGTGGTTTCACTGGTAAGAATTCATGGCCATGCCAGAATGACCAGTAGTAATTTTCATGCTCTTTCTGTGCAGGACCTATGCTGCAGTGAAGCAAGCGGATGCAAAGAAAAAGTTGTGGTTCTGTAGGCCCTGCTGTGACATTGTCTGAAGCAATAAACTCGTAATGTCGGATGTTGCTAGATGTTGCCAACTGCGAACCAATGCGTCTTGTCATAATCATTTTGCGCACTGCACTCATGATCAGCACATACAATTTGATCTAAAGAATGCAGTCAAGAGAACGCCCCCTTGATGTGGTGAAAGCCGAAAAAGATTGTGTCAGAGCTTCTCAACAAAGCAATTTTCTTTCTTCGTATTGTAAACAAACCTCTTATTCATCATCTAGCTGTTTTCTCGAATCAACATGTGTATTATTACCAGCTTTATGATCACTCTATCCATCAAATAGCTTTGTAAGGGGCTTGTTCATTCCAGGCTGTAGCTTGCTGCCAATGTGGTACTATAAACCATTTTTTGGGGGTTTCCTGCGACAATCGCACATCAGTTGGAACAAAATACTTAAGCCCCTTATAAGCAAACCATTATCGTTCTTTGTCCCCATACGAAGTTTTCGTTTTGAAGTAGATGTAATTCTGCTTTACTAGTGTATTATGGCACCCACTGAATATAAGTAGCAAAAACTGGCTGTACCTGCTGCCTTTTGTGGGTGCATTGCCTTCTCTGTGCTCTTGCAAGGATGGATCTTGACTAATGAGAAGTAATGGGTTGGTTCCCCTCATATTGCAAGCATTCGATTCGATGTGAAAAGTTTTCTTCATTGAAAGCATCGCGGTGGCCGTCATGTCAGAAAAAAAAAACGGCACATTTGTCGAGGTTCGCGCACGCTGACTTCGCTCTTTGTTACGAACAGTTCGTGTGGGTCGTAAGCTCTGCGTACTGTTCGTCACTTCAGGCGTCGATAGTAGCTAGAAGTCTCGTTAATCATGGCAACGCGTGTTCTGCGTACACGCTGGACTTTTCGACGATGAGGTGCACCGCCAAGAAGGCAATTGCACGGAGGTACCGCAGGCAGCCTTTAAACACTCCCGCATTTCGGCACTACTGTGTTGTCGGCTGTATTTGCACTTTCATTCAATTGGAAGTTCGCTTAATTCGAAGCGTTTCCATTGCCGACGCGCGTTGCGAATGTGGGACAGGGTAAGCACCCGGCTATTATTTTGATCGTCTGATGTGTGAATCATCATGCGTCTGAACGCGAAGACTGCGCAGGCCGTGGCTAGCGCGGCGGCGCGCGCTGAGTTGATACCACACAAAGCCGGTCGTGGTTGATACAAACGCCCGCACGTCGCCGCTTTAGGGCATTAGCCCGGCGGCCCCGAACGTGCATTTTGAAACCGGCTTTCACATTCATTCGCTAGATGGCGCTACACGTCGTAGTAATAAGTAATAGTAATAGAAGAGTAAGTAATAGAGGTAAACAGATAAAAGAGCAGCTAGCTGGAGTAAGCGGGAACCTAAATGTAACGAGGCGTAAAGCCACGTGGTAGGTAGGTTTTTTTAGCAGTTTTGGAATGTTTTGAGGGTTGGGAGCAACTAGTGTGACCGAACGGTGGCGGCGCGGCGGGCGCGTTAGTGTTCAAGGGAGAAGTTGGGGCATTGGTAGCGGGCGTTGTGTGACGGGCGACTTAGGCCTAGGGGTTGGCCGAACAATGGCCCCGAGAAAGAGATCGGGCACTGGAGACGAGGGCCAGGTGCAGTGCCAAGAGTGCCTGCGCTGGTGCTTCTTGGGGCGAGACAATGTTCGAGAGTGTGGCGGACGCTAAGAAGGCGCCCTTCGAATGTAGGCCTTGCGAGCGGACAAGGCAGGGCTTCGACGCCTTGAGAAGCAGGTGAATGCGAGGTGAAGAACTGGAGGGGTACCTGAGGGAGGAAAGAGAAGCGCGGAGGCTCTCGAGGGCGCAGTGGGGCCGAGCTTGACAAGGCGGGTCAGGCGAAGACCGCCCAGTTGGTGCGCACGATGGCCGAACTGGACGAAGCTCGGGAAAAGCAGGCCCAGCTTGAAAAGCGGGTGGAAAAGCTCGTGACTCCGGCGGCAGGAGACGGCGCGAGTGCGCGGGCTCAGAACAACGCGCGGCACGCCGGCGGGAACGCAGAGCCACAGGGGGTGACTGATGCTGCGCGCACGAGCGGTGTCCGTCAACGCAGAGCGGACTCGGGTAACAAAGAAAGCCCCGAGGCAGCCGGGAAGTGGTGGATCGCCAGCCAGGTCCTTGGCTGCCGTGGTCAACCACAGTAGTCCCCGAACACCCGCAAAAGTGCGGCTAAAGACCAGAGGAGGCGCCAAGTTGATTGTTGTTGCGACTCCAACATGCCAGGGTGGGAGAGGTGATTAAGGGGGAGGGTGGGAGGGGGACGAACGCGTGAAGGTGAGCAAGCTTCCCGGAAAAGAGTAGGGGAAGTGATGCAACAAGCAAAGGAGCAACTGTGGGATAGAATGGAGGACCGCAGTTTAGTAGTGGCAATGGGGGGTGTGAACGATGTGTTGCAGGGACACGGGGGAGGGTTCGCAAAGCAGATTGCGAAGGGGATCACTGAGCTGAGGGCGACCTCGGAGGATGTGCAGATTGCTGTCTGCACGGTGCCGGAGGTGCAGAAACAGGGAGTCCACGTAGAAAGGGCGGTGGTTACGGCAAACAGGGAGCTTTGGACTCTGGGTAAAACGATGAAGTTTGAGGTGGTCAACCTGAACGGGACCTGGTCCGTGCAGGCCGCAACAGGGCGTTTGTGTCTGGACGGC
>JABSTR010000479.1:0-45859 GCA_013339765.2 Haemaphysalis longicornis | reverse complement strand
CCGCCAGCATTACGGACATGCCATCTGTAATAAAAAAAAATTATGGCTGCGCCTGCGCGCCCATTCCCCCTCCCAACCCGTGCACGCATAAACCGGTTGCACTCTTATGTGCTCGTGCCTACAAGTGGAACAAGCCGCCTAAAAGGTTGCTGTAAAAACACTTTAAAAGGAATAAGTAAAATTGGCCTACGTCGGCTTTACAAGCGGGCAGTTGCTGTTGATACGGAGAGAATTCGCAGCAACTCGACGGCTGGACCATGAGGCGCGCTCATTGCGCTTCTTTTCAGACCAACGGCCGTTCGATTCCCGCTTTCCTCACGGCAAGCGAACGACATCCGTCCGCCCCATAGCGACTTAAACCATAAAAGGCCTCGAGTTTTATTCTAACGTACAATCTTGCGACTGCCGGTCTTCCTCCCCAGTCCGGAGCATGTTGCTGCACTGAAAGCAAGTTAGCCACACCCAAATCTTTCGATTGTTCCGGACAGCTGACCCGGCGCATTTACCCATGAGACTTCCACATTTACATCTCCCACAAGCACAATGGGCATTGGTAATGGCATGAAGCCCAGCAGTGCGTGCTCCCCCTTCCTTCCACCGCAACCTGTGCACGCATAAACCGGCAAACCGGCAACCTGTGAAGACGCACATTTAGGCGTGAAATACACAGTCCAAAATGATGCCTGTAATGCCTTTCAAGACGTAGAACAATTATGGTCTCACACCGGCGTTCCAACCGGCAAGCTGCTCATCAACCGCGAGGAATTCACGCCTACTAGGCGAAGTGGAAGTTGAGGCGGCAACGGGTGCGGCGGCTTTCCGTCGATTTCGCGCCCATTCGCTGTTCTTTTGATCCTCCGCATTCATCTTATAACGATGATACCACCATTGTCCGCCGGTTGCGCAACTTGTTTTGAAAGAGGCCTGCGTAGCGCCGAGGGGAATAACAGTTGTAAAATAGGGGAGGGCGGTGGCCAGAAGGAGCCCAGGAGCTGTGCCTTCCCAAGAGACTTCACCGCAATGATTACTGATGGGGAAGGGGGGTTGGCGGAGCGCGGAGGGTTGAGCCATATAGTGCTTTGGAGTAAAATAAGATGGTGCATAATAACTTATAACGATAGATTCAATCCAAAAGCAAGTTCTGTACTTGTATCGCGCGCAGTCGCATTAGACCTAAGTGTGATTCGTCGGAGGGTGGCATCATGGCTAAAAGTTTTTGTTTGGGTAACTGTGCATCCCGATAAAGACTGGCACCACGACTAAGAGTCTGAATACGCCGGAGAGTTTCATCCTGGCTTACGTTGTCGATACGGCTAAGCTTGCACTCAGGCTGGAAGTCGCATCGTGACCCAGTCTTTCAATGGCGCAAAAGACGGCTGTCTCTGCGTCACTTGTAAAAAGAGCGCCGATTTGCTTATGACTGAATATAGTTGCCAGCCAGTGGAAATAAGAAAGTTGCGCTAACTTTTATTGGGAAACAGATAATTTGTTTCAAATTCGTCCTTTAACTACCTTTCATCATGGGCTTTCCTTCAAGCACCTGGAACAAGTTATGAACGGCATGCCACTATGCGTTTTCACTGCCCGTACTTGTTTAAGGAGCGTTGCTTCCCCATTGTGGCATGTAACTCAGATGTGATTAATACAAAAATACGGCGCTTGCTTGAATTATTAAAGCGGAATTAATATATATAGTAAATAGAAGATGCACATATTTATACATACTTTATACTTTGCTACAAGCGATCTACTTTTTTCAAAAACCGCGGTTCAGCTGCCGTAGAGCAGTGGCTTCGAATTGAGTTTTTTCTTGCATTGTTTAGTGTATTTAAAAAACTGCATTATTGAGAAGCATAAAAGAAGGGTAGAAGACGGGGAGGCCTGCGGCATTTTGTCGGAATAAATGGTAAAGGATGCAGTTTGAAAGCAATCTGCTCGGAGTGGTAATCCTACGGCTGTTAGTTATTATTGCCTTGAAGGCGTAACTAGTAAATTTCAGAAAATATCACACATCAAACAAACATTGTGTCCAGAGTCTAACGTAGTATAACAAGTGTAATTCACAGCAATAGGCATTAAAACAAGCAATACACTTTTGCGAATCACTCTCTCCAAGACAGGAACGCTGGAGAGCCGTCTTCCAATCCGCCCCGATATATCCACTACATGAAGCCGCTGAATACCGCCACTATGACGCCTATTCGGTAGCCGTATTTAACAAACCCGAAACCCCTCCCATCCACTCCCTCACTCTAAATGCCCCTCATCCCGGTGAGGCGGAGGAGCAGGCAGCAGCTCTGGCGCTGTCACGCAGGCCGACTCCCGCGAATATAATCTCAGATTTGAAAGCGGCCGTTCGAAATTTCTATCATGGCCTTATTTCGCCTCTCGCCCTCAAACTTCTGGCTCGAAATTCCCCAAACTCTCCAGCAGAGCTAATTTGGAACCCGGCTCATGCCGGCCTCGGGGAAAATGAGGCAGCCCTCGTCATCGTTTGAGGACTTACATACAATCCGAGCACATCCCAGCCTCATTCCCTACCATGGGGCTAGATCTGCCAGGAAACGATGGACAACTAACCCCGACATTGTCAGTCACGACCGCCTCACTCATCGCAAATGCCCCCCCCCCCCCGGCCATTCCCCTCAGTCACACCCCCCCACGCGCAGGAAAGCCCACGGCGTCTTCTAGATACTTACACTCTGCCTTGCCGAGCGGTACTCCACCACATCCACCCGTCCCTTTACCCCTCCGCCAATCGTCCTGCCTGTGGCACACGCTTCACTGTACGCCACTCTATAAGGGGCTACCCTAATGACCATTTCCCTATAATTTCCTCCAACGAGCTGTGGAAGGGCGCCCTGGGGATAAAACTCTCATTCGTGGCAGGGCTACTCTAATTTCTGCACGGCTGGAGCCTGCCACCACCCCAATCCCTTAAACCTACTGCAAACAATAAAGTTTTCTGTCCCCCTCTTTCTCTCTTTGTCCAAGGTTGAGGGTTACCATGCGCAACTGTAAAGTTTGCGCTATATACACTGCACACCCAATGTTGCAGTAAGCAAACCCAATGCACCCGAGGACTAATACTGATCACCAACACACCAGTTTCTAAAGGTCCGCAACCTGGGCACCCTAGCTCATGACCGAGTCGGGAATTAAGCCAGTGGATACCAACCCATAGTTGTACAACATCGCGAACTGATGACGCAAAGGACGGAAACAACAACGCGAGCACTCGTGTTTTTTTGTTTGTTCTTCGTCCTCTTCGTTCTCGTTGTTGCACCACTATGAATCGATTTGAACATACCGCCAACGAATACGGACTTCCTGCTGTAGCGTGTTGCAAAAGGCTGTATTTGGGCTAACGCGTCTCATTTGGAGTCATTCACCGGCGATGCAGGATGCGGTTGATACAAGCCTGGCTGGTTCGCGACGTTACAAGTGGAACCGTATAAGTGGCACTTGAGTGTTCTGAGAATTCCTGTTGAAACAACATGTTCCCAGCGCTCTAGTAGGCTGCTCTTGGCTCACGATCTATCGCAACGAGAAAGACGTTTCTAAAAATAGTATTTCACATTACTAAGAAAGAGCAGCAAGAAGCTCATAACTCGGCACAGATGCAAACAATACCAGCAACCTCGGGAGGAGAAGGGACGCACAGGCGAGGAATTTTAACCGACACAACTCAAAGACATAAGCAACATATCAAACTCGCCATTAGAAACAATACCACTGTAGAACTCATACCTCGGAATATGCACCACAGGCACAATACGGAAAGGAGAGGCTGCGGGATATGGGTTTTAAACAAATGTCATTGCAATAACCCTACTCCAATATACACCGGCATTACACCCTGCGCGAATCGTCCAGCCTGAGGCGCAGCGCTATCAATGGCAATGGCTACCCACAAACTGCCTTAACCGCTACCATGACGTCCATTACCATAGCTGACGAAATCGCCGTAGCTCTAGAAGCAACTAAAAGCAACAAAATAATCACTGAAGAAACAGTAAGGCAGTCACTGACCAAGCAAAAAAGTAAAAAAGACGTTTCGGCATTGTGAACAAGGAACCCGTAGGGGTTCCGAAACGTCTTTTTTACTTTTTTGACTTGGTCAGTGACTGCCTTACTGTTTCTTCAAACAATGCCTGACCAGACGAACTTTCGTTGAACCCTTCACTAAAGTAATCACTATGTGAACATACTTGCACTCCGCATGCATGTGTACGATATGGAAAAAAATTACACCATTTTACCCTGGGGAACCCTGATGAAGATGAGCATCATCGGTGTTCCGTGTGGTTACATTATGTTGCCGTTAGAGTGATCTGGTGTTTAGTAGCGCCAGAGGAAATTGCGCATCCGGGTCCACACCGGTGGCAAATTCACGCAAGTACTGTTGTGTTGCGGTTAGTAGACGGTGGTTCTCGAGGCACCGAAACTCGTCCATCATGTTCTTGTCGATGTTGTCATCTCTGTGGTACAATCGGTAGTCTCCGTCAGCGTTGGTGAGGTAAAGGTTGTTCACGTTGGTGCACCGGCTGAGAGGAACCTACACGCCCTCTGTTTCGCACCTTTGTCTTTTTTATCTTCTTCATCAGTGGTTCTCCTACGGGAAGATGACGATGGTGGTTGAACGCAAAGCTATCTCGTGATGGACTCTTTGGTTGGCCAACACCTACGGGCATCCTGCCCCAATCATCATCAGAGGCGCTGCGGATGGGGCGAGAGCAATGTACACGCCTTCCTCTTCGCAGCTTTGTCTCCTTCTCCTTATTCTTTTTCCCCGGTCCCTTACCGGAAGATGATGACGGTGGTTGAACGCGAAGCTATCTCGTGATGAATTCTTTGGTTGGCCAATCCGTACGGTCATCTTGCCACAATCATCATCAGAGGCACTGCGGACGGGGCACGGACGCGGGACATCCCCCAGGACAAGAGATGCTTCGCATCTAAAAAATTCGCAACATCATTTGCGTATACTGTCGCACCGCAAGACACTCCCCATAACTTACACAATATGTGTACTTTAAGAATGCGGCTCAAAACAGCAGTTAAGACTATCTTGCCGCAGCTAATGAATAAATGCGCACAGGGTTAGTCGAAGACTGGGACACATCAGTAAACTAAGTCAAGGAATTTCTTCAGCCGCTGCGAACCTAGTCAGACATGCTGGCACATTACTGGCATGATGCTGTATCTACCACGAGCCTTGTCACCACCTTACAATACAGAAAATCTCCCACTCGAAAAAGAGTAGAGACAGATACCTACGCCAACAGACTCTCTCATGTTTAGTTTTTCCGTCCCTATACCAATCGCTTTTCCAACACAATGCTATAGACATATACAAAATGATCGATGTGCTAAAAAGAACCAGAGCTCTTTCATATAATGAAGACGGTTGAAGAGCTAAGAATTTGCTGCGCAAAATTAAGTAGACGCCGGAGATTGATTTGTTTGAATTTAATTTATTTAGAGGTTCAAGTTTATTTGTAAGTTATACGTAACATGAATCAAAGACAAAGCCAAACATCTGAACTGCTTGGACCGTGTTGGTTTGGAGGAATCGGATAGATGCCAGCTTTATATATCACGCCGTCCGCAGATTCGATTTCAGTTACGGGAAGCGTTTTTTTTTTCTTGGGTCGCTTGATTTGCCGTTTGTGAAATCCATCATTATCATGCGCTTTCGAATAGTGTACTTTTTTTCTGTTGTGCGTTTTCATGTATGGTCGCCACCAGTGAGGCAAAAAATTGGTTCAAAACCCAACGCCTAAATTGATATCCTAGCCCTCCTATTGAGTAATGTATGGCCTCTCTCGCCTGCCGGTATCTCGATGTCCAGTGTATTTAGTGACAAGGGCGAAATAAAGACCCCATCCGAACAGCGGCCCAATATAACACTCCCTTTCTCGTTTGGATACATATTCAATCGATCTGAAAAACTATTACCACGCTTTGAGTACAACACTAGGAAATCTCCAGCAATCATTTTGCCAAACTTTTGTGGCACTTCACGGCCATGAGAAAGCATTTGACGCAGTGTAATTTAATTTGCGTTCTTTATGTTGGTGTTGCAGCTTTACTTAGCCGTTGAAAAAACGTAACAACGATGATGTTTAAACGGGCCATGCACACAAAGTACAAGCTTATTTTATCTAAACGATTCCGTGTTTTGTAGTGCCCTCAGCGCTTGTCCAGAAGCAAACAATCCTTTATTCACTGAGAAATTAATATATTTAGGTTAAAATATTGATTTCCCCGCCAAATTGTGCGTTTTCGTGACATCTGCAATGACATCATATGTGCTGGGGAGCTTTTTTTACTGTTAGGCAGCCTAGATGGCGCCACCACACCGAGGCGGGCCGTTTTCTGCCTTTAATGGCTTTTTGTTTGAGCGTATTTGTACCTGGCTCATTTTTGTTAAGTTAGAATATCATCGGTTCGTGAAACATGGTGTGTAAGAAAATTATGGTCACATAACACACCGTCGCTTACGACAATCGGCCAGTGTTGTTTGAGAGAACCCCAAAGCGGTGCAGTGCTGTGCATATAAAACAGCGCAGTGCCCGCAATACCAACAGCCGTACGCATCGGTACTTCTATTTAAATGTATTTTCGTAACTTCCACTTTTTACCCCACTATCCTTACTGGTGTATGCGCAAGTAGCTCGTTCGGGAAGTTTATAAGCCCGGCTAATTTCGGTTCGCTTTTTGCGGCCTCAGCCAATCGCGGAGCTGGAACATATGACATCATAGGTGCTCTTGCGGGAAATAAGCTAGTGGGTTGCATGACCACTCCCTTTTTCCAATTATGTAGCTTATTTGAGCGAAGTGTACATTAAAATTGGGGTCAGTATTATTCTAACGATGCAATATTTTGAATGAACTAAACATGTGTTTTATTTGCATGGCCACTTTAAGCACGTGGTTGGGTGGGCGAGCGTGCGTAGGAAAACCTCGCGGACCGTTGGCGTCATCGCGTGACGAAGCCAACTGCACTGAACTTTTTGCCAGCGTAACAATTATGTCATCTAATGCTACACATAAACAGAGTGCTAACTGCAAAACACTACATTTCAAACAGGAACGCGGGCGTCGCTTACGGCTCGTGAAGATTGGCCTTTTCGGAACCGAAACTGGAAGAAAAGGCGACCATTTCTGGCCGCCGCACATGACACATGATGGAAGGGAAACGGGCGGGCCCTTGCTGGTGGCAGCAGCCTTCAAATTTCAGTGGTTGCGTTGCGTATTACTCTTATATCTTCAGAAGAAGATTTTGCCAAGGATAATGAAGTTACGCGCAATTTTAACTTTGCGGTGCTATCAACCGAGCTGAAATAGACTTCCGGCAGTTATTTTTCCCTTTTAATTCATGCCGAAGCAGCAGTCCTTGGCGTTGCGAGTAAAAAGGCAAGTTGTTGCTTGTGGGATAGTGTGAAAATCAGCTGGTCAGCCGGCGACTTGGCTATCAAGACGTTTTTTTTCCTTTTTTGACGAAAGAAAGTGCGCATGGGTGGAGATCAACGATAAACTGTTTTGCTGTGCATTTACGTGCAGACAGCCTTGTGAAAATTTTCGCAGTAACTTTCACCTCGCTGCATATCGATAATTGAATTTTAATATCAGTTTGCAAGCTTACGTTCGTTTTCAAAGCTATAGATCAGGCATTGAAGCGCGAAAAAGTTACCTATCTACCGCAATTTGGTAGATAAGTAACTTGATGCGGCAAGTGGAGCCGTTCTGACGGAGCGAAGAGTAGTGTTATAGCCAAAATAAAAGAAGCAAAGAGGCAGAGAAGCGATAATGTTGATCAAATGTTAATTACGTCCCACACGGCAGACCACACGAGCGGACGGGTGACCACCAAATGACTTCTAACATTTTGAGCAAACGCTCATCCCGCTGCACCCTCCGCTACTTTTGGAGCTTTACCGCAAAGCCGGTGAACACGCGTACATTGTACATATTTAATTTATCGAGTTTCATAGCTTTTGGGGGCTAACAGCGATACTACGCAGGAAGCGTAGCCTGAATCTGCAAAAATAACCGTGCATACGTTTAGCCGAACCAAAAATAAGCTAGCTGGGGCCGCTAGTCTCGCTGTTTACCGAGTCTTCGTTCTCCTAGTTCGAAGCTGTTCCAATTTTTTTCGGGTGACTAGCGATCTTAAGCATGCTTGTTGCAAAATATGCTCACCCAATTTCCGCGTATACGTGGCAGGTAAGAGCCATCGGTAGATTTATAAAAGCAAAACTAGTTTTCCACCACAAATGTAGTTGATTTTAAAAACAATAAACATACCTGGAGACACCATCCGTCATCGCCGAGCTTAACAATTTTGTCTGTACAGTTGTAAAAGCATCTTTGTTGCATCTGGAAGCATACAAATAATCTTTAGCAATCATTCACACTCTGAACGTTTAAACCACGACCTTAAATTTACTACAAAAAGTATGCGTGCCGGCTACAAAACTTCCCCTGCCACACGTCCCTAAATTTTTTTCGTGTTATTAACAGAATTACTTCACACTTTAAATATGCGTTGCTTCATTTTTTACTTGCGAAGAACCAAGTGTACACTTCTATTCTGCGTCCAAGAATATTTCTTGTGAATATTACATGTCACTTAACATGTGGCCCCACACCAGTTGTAAGATATAAAACCACATTTTGTGTGATAGTCCTTAAACGCCTAAATGTCTCCTCAAAAGTTAGCTTTTTTTGTGGCAACATGCCACGTTCTGTGTGGCGGGCTGATTTAAGTTAAAACCCGTATGTCCTCGTACTGCCGGGAAAACTACTATTTACGTACAAAGCGACACAAAAGTGATATTGTCACGAAGCCAAAGATGACGCGGTTGGCTTCAAGGAAAACATGTTTATTGGAGCGAACTTGTGCTGCCTACCTAACAACTCAAAGAATACACAGGCGGCGTAGCAGCAGTCAACACAGTGACGTCTGCAGGCGAGCGTCGGCGAGTCGCATGCCGTGGCGTCTGCTCTTTCTCGCGTTTGTCTTTCGGCGCGAGTGTTTCTGGAACCGTCTATTTAGATCCAGAGCATTGTAGATCAAAGAAGAATATTCTAGGCTGTTGACGTTAGTTGGAAACGCTCTCCCTATCAAAAGATAAACAGATAACAGATAACGTGTACGGCATACAAATAAAGAATGGAACGCGCGCTTCCCTTGGCACGCAGATAACACAGACCGGCGCAGCCGGGCGTTAAAAGCAAAACCCAAATAAACAAAACCAATACATGGTTCGCGGCATTATTTCCTTCCTTATTTGCGTATTTTTTGTGGATATTTTACATTTTACCTGTTTTATTGGTTGTTTTGTTCACCGCAGTGTACAAACGCGTTTAGTTTAAATAAAGATTGGGGGTCACTATACACAACTCCAACCGCCATTTGCGGCTGCCGCAGTAACCGCCGTTTTCAGATCAAACCTGTTTCTAATATTGTAAAGCTTATATAAGGCTTCTAAATTTTTAGTTTAGCCTACATAGGGCGGTATGTGGAGTATTAACTTGTGCGTGCAGACAATGCAGATGATATATATCACTTTTCTTCAAAATCAGTCAAATCCACCGAAAACAGAATTTCTAAAAAAAGCGAAGGTCTATTACCGGACATAAATGTAACGCTGTCCTAGATATTACATGATATTACTTACATGTCAGCTGCAGGAAGTATGTGGCCACGAATAATGAAAAAAAGTATGGGTCGGATTTGACAACTGTTTTGATAAAAAGTTTGGATTTCGGATTTGACAACTGTTTTGATAAAAACTTTGGATTTGGGTCGCATGGAATTGAAACTCAATTTTATGCGACATTCGAATAGAAACGTTACAACAGAGTTTTGGCGGATATTGCATTAAACTAATGCAAGGGGGCTCAAGTACACTGTAACTATACGTGAGGAGCAGCTGAGCCTTCTCGCCAGCAAAAGCCGTTTTTTTTTAGTTCATAGTTTGCTTGGTCACACTGTACGATACTGACGACGTTGGCAAGCTCCTCGTTGTGTTGTCTGAAATTTTGAACAAATTCATAAGCAGGCTCGTCATTTCTTCTTCTGTGGCTCGTGCCCACGGGGGGAAGTGGATGGGCCAGCGCTTGCAAGTGACGGCTCTCTAGTTAGGTAATGAAAGGAAAATACAGCAGTGGAAAAAAAAAACAAATATAACTGAAAAAATAACTTCGTAGGGGCTACGCAGTAAAAATGGGATGATTGTTTCACACCTCTTGATTTCATTTCGTTTACTTCTTTTCACCTTGTCGTCGACGTTTGGGTACAGATCTTCTGCCGCTTTCTTAATTGCCGTCCGAATGCATGATGAGCCAACTCCGGAAATCAAACAATCATGCACCCCTCAATCTTGATTGATTGATTGTAGGGTTTAAAGTGCCGACGCAACGCAGGCGATGAGGCGCGCCGTAGTGGAGGGCTCCGGATTAATTTTGACCACCTGGGGATCTTTAACGTGCGCCGAAATCTCGTACACACGGGCGTTTTTGCTTTTCGCCTCCATCAGAAAAGCGGCCGCCGTGGCCGGGAATCGAACCCGCGACCTCGTGCTCAGGCACCCCTCAATCTAAGGACGACGATGGTTGAACATGAAGCTTTCTTGTGCTGTACTCTTTGGTTGGCCATCCGACCGGCGAGTACGTGCTACTCTGGAGGTACGCACCCCTTCTCCAGACTACCCACAGCAACTCTCGGGTGAGCATTCTGTACGCCTAACGTTCGAGGCTGGTGTGTATAGCACGAACCGGTACCTGGTACTTGGCAGTTGCTTCAACCATGTGTAAATGTAGCAACCGGAGAGATGCCGGCTTCATAGCGCAAATGGCCAGTAAATATTCCTGCCACCGAAGCGTTTTTTTCCTTTCACTTCACCCACGATCATTCATAATCATCGTCAGAGCAAGTTGGCTTTCCTGCAGGGCGTAATGTCGTACAACGGCATCAGTGTTGACAAGGAAGCTTTGATTTAAAAAGCTTGGTGAAACACTCACGAAACAGTGTCATCAGTCACACCAAAACCACATATACGTTGGACAAATGGATCTGCCTCATTTTGATACGTGCTAAAAAGAATCTGGATAATTGTCGATGCCACATATGATCCGAGTGGGCGTTCGCCGGGCGTTAGCTGACATAATCTGTTGCAACCGCGTTTCTTGGGGAAGGTTGCCGTGTGTTCAAGCAAAGTTTTAGTCTCTTCACTGATGCCTTAATACGCCGCTACAACCTGCAGGACAGTCGATTTCCTCTGACGATCATGATGAATGATAGTGGGGGAAGCGAAAGAAAAAAAAATGCTTCCCGTGGCCCGAATCGAACTTGGGTCCCTCGCGTTATAAAGGCGGTGTCTATCCGATTGCTCTATTTTGACGTGGCCAGAGAGAACGTCAAGCAACCGGTACCGATTCGCGCCGTACGTTAGGCCTACGGAGTGCACATTTATGTTGATGAAATTGTAATATGTCATTAAGATCTCTACTACGAACCATAGACGAAAGTGATGAGCCGACGTACGAGGCCCGGAAGCTAGTGAGACCTGCCCTGAGCTTTTCCTTGCGGTTCAGTGGTGTTCATTGACATTCCTTGAGTAGCTGCGCATGAAACAAGCACACCGTTACCCTTGCTGAAGGGACACGCAGTCTGTTGCACGCCCATACTGCGTTTTCATATGCGACGAGACGGCGACGCACCCACGCCAGTTTTTATGCAGCAACCATGGCATATAAGTTCGAACTCCGAGGGGTGCCACAAATAATATCCTTGTAGGAGAAATTGAGTGGACAGTACTCTACGTGACCGTCATATTTTGTACACGTTTGATTGCAGGCGGGTAACTAAGCACGAGTGGCACATTTTGCCCCCAAAATTTCCAGTTGCGTGCCCTAAGTCCATCTGAAATATGAGGCTTACTTTGGATATACGCAAGTTCTTCACAAAAACTTTTTGCACGGAGCGAACACTGAGATACACCAGTGTTTTATCAAGTGAACAAATGAACAGCGGAGGCAAGGTAGGTTTGTATGTGGCATTCTCAGGAAACTATCTCCAACAAATCAATGCCGCCACCGACTCAGATTTGGCAAAGCAACCACACTGCAGTAGGGCTAACAAGTCGTGATCTGTTTTAAATTTATTAGAATGATAATGGTGATCACGACGCAATTAAGGGCACACATCACGAGGGGGATAATCCTGAGTGCTGAGCTACACTAGAAGTGAGCAAATTAGGAATTTACAGTAAAAGCTCGTCAATTCCAATTCGAAGGTGACCATAAAATTGTTCGAATATAGCGGAGTTTGAATTAGCGGGCGGACGCTTGAATGAATGGAAGTCGCGCCACACTGCGCGGGAAGAACACAAAAAAGCCCCCTGGACTCGTTATCGCGATTTAGGCGCTACTACATGTTTGTGGCAGGTATATATTATTATTTACGTAAATAATGTTTCGTAAAAAATAGTGGCATGCGCCGGAGCACTGGCGCCGGTGGCGCGGCGCCCTCTGTAGAAGCGAAATAAGCGGTTTATTTAACTTCTAATAGTAGAAGCGGTTTATTTCGCTTCTATTTCGCTTCTTAGAAGCGGTTTATTTCGCTTCTAAATAGTAAATTTGGATTGCTTTGGATTTGCAACACATTGTAATCACTCTGGCTCGACTTGTGCGAGGAGCAATGGAAACTATTGGATCGTTGTTCTAATTAACCGTTCTGGATACGGACGCATTCGAATTGTCGGGAGTTTTCCCCCATTGAAATGTACAGGGCTCTGCCGCAACAAGGGCATGAGTTCGAATTAACAAGAAGTTCGAATTAACGGAGTTCGAGTTAACGAGCGTTTATTGTAACAGAGCGCGCCACACTCCGTAGGTTATTACCACATAAAGGTCCTACATTCTTCAGCAATAGGTTTTTTTTTCATCTGGACGTTCCATTTTTACACTTTTCAGAGCGTGTAGTTCTTTTAGGATAGATTCTGAATATCTCGAGTTCAAGCATTGAACAAACTATGTTTTGCATATGGAATGGGTGCCTAATGGTGCTTATGAGCACATAAACCGCTCAAATTTAGGGTATTAGTGATATGTTGTATGTTGAAGTGTGCCCCCTGGAGTTTTATGTAGTTGGTTTCTCCCTTTGCTCATGCTCGTAATAGGGAGGTGCAAGTATCGCGGGCAGCAACTGCAAGTGTTCGAGGGAACTCCAGCACTTGGTGATTGAATACACCGGTCACTTCTTTAGTAACATTAGTAACATTAGTAACGGCCTAATTTTTGGGATATTCTAAGAACTTGAAAGGCACCTCGTGCTAAGCCTTTGCCTGATCCCGGAAGGAACATGCAAATTGGGCGATCCGTTCACCAATGTATTCAAATAAACTGAATCGCACTTCGTGAGTCTTCCACGGAACCCAGCTAGCAGGCGGCAATAACTGAAACAATGTATATTTGAAAAAAGCCATTTCCGCGCAAATAAATGCCCAGAGGAACAGAAGAGTAACAAAACAGCAGAAAATGCCATCGCATTCAGGTGTCGCGCAGCACGTACTATTCTACAACTTTCATGTTATATTTTATAGTTCTGTAAATTACTCTGAGCGGGCACATGAGCCCATCAAAACCCCCTATTTGTAGCCTATCCCCAAGTCCGTTTTCCCCACGATGAAAACAACCACATTGTCAAAACCCAGAGTTTTGTTGTACGCTGCAAAATTGCGGAGATAGTACAGTGGTAGCGCGTTGGGATGCTTCCCTGGAGTCCCGGATTCCCATTTCACCGGATCACACGTGCGTGATTACTCGCTCTTAGCTTAGGCAGCTATTTTCTTGACAGTCCAAGAACAACTACAAAAACGGAGCTTTTTCGCCAAATAAGGTACTTTATACTTCCGCCTAATAAAAAGAAAGACGCGCACACCGCGAAGAAAAACATCATGGGCTGTCCTTCGCTCTATGTTTTGGTGGGTTTATGCACCAGGCGCAAATAACTCACAAAATATTGCTCAGGAGATTTAAGTTTGCTAAAGGGCTTTGAAGACGGAAGCCTGGTGACGCCTAAAGTGTTTTTATCTCCTTCATTATTTCTCGCTCACATTTTTTCAGAACTTGGGCGCCAGTTCGCACGACCGGTTTCTTTACTGCAACATTATTTTCCTATCTTTCTTTTATTTCGTTTCTTTTTCGCTTGGTCCACAACATTTCAATAAGCAGGCAGAAACAACACGTGACAGCTTTGCAGAATAGGGAGCGAGTTTTGTGCCTCACATTTAAGCGCGTGTCGTCACGTTGACAGGTCACACGGTGCGCACGTTTTTAACTCTCGTTTCCCCGCTGCCCACGTGCCCAGACAGCGCAGTGGTAACAAAGTCGGCTCCTAGTCCGGATACCTAGTTTGAAATGTCGTATAAACTGAAATGGGTTTTCACCGACGGCCATTTTCTCTACTTGACAACAACTGCAAAAACGCCAATGGTGGGTTTTTGCCCAATTTGTCACTTCGGGCTTTGGCATTAATAAATCCCAAAACCAGAGTGATACCCTCTTGACCCTACGAAAGCGCATGTTGTGCCTCCTTAGCACGCCGATGGACACCGTCAGCTTACGTGACTTTCGTCAGGTCCATATGGTAACTCGCTCTGAGCATCGACTTGAAAAGCGTTTTGACGTAGTCTACACTGCGAGTTTTCGCGCCGGTTATGTGTGGTCAACCATGTAGTTACGGTTCCCAAGGCCGAAGTACGGGAGGCGTACAATGAAACAGGGAGAATGCAACGCCAAGAACAAGGTGCTGATAAGATGACGCCATCGCCCCTACGATCATTTACACAAACATAATGTAGCAGGACACAAAGAAGTCATAAGTATTGAAAACGATGTGATATTGGTTTAGTTGCTGAGCACGAGGTCGTGGGTTTGATTCCCGGCCGCGGCGGCTGCTTTTCTGATGGAGGCGAAAAGCAAAAACGCCCGTGTGTACGAGATTTCGGCGCATTATAAGGATCCCCAGGTGGTCAAAATTAATCCGCAGCCCTCCACTACGGCGCGCCTCATCGCCTGCGTTGCGTCGGCGCGTTAAACCCTACAATCAATCAAATATTGGTTTAGTAATCAAGCCACCTTGGGAGACTTGCCTTCCATAAGAAATACGTTTATATATGGTAACAATAAAACAAGTTAGAGGGCACCGGCAAAAACGCCTGTAGAATAACGCAAGAAAACAGGTGTGGGGAAGAAGGTAGTTTGTAATGCACCTGAACGTTGCATCGACTAATTTGAAGGCTCAACAACATTACAGACGAAACGTATCAGCCTTCCCCGGAGAGGGCAAAGGGCATAAAAGGTTTTCCGCCAGTTTTTAGGCTAAAACAAACATCGTGAATTGGTATTTAATTTTGATCGTTGTGAAGGCATTCTGAAGGGCAGCGTAGTTCAGTCCATCCCTTGCCACCGACATGGGTCGTTCGAAATACAGGATCAGTTAAAGCACAGGTAGTTGTCCATAAAAGCAGCCTGCGTTTCATGAACGTAGGAGATACAAAGCGGAAACAATAATTTTCATATACGCCTTGTGCCTCAGAGAAACAAGAGCTGACAAAAAAATAAAGCCCCTTGTATTGATCTAGAAAGGTTGTTGAACAACGAGCTTTGTTTGGGCGAAATGAAGTTAGTGGCCGTTTGCGATGGATCTGATTGAATTAGATTTATTTGAAAGTTGTAAAAGCAAGGTGGAAAGTTTAGGTCTGAAATCCAAGCTGCTTTAAGCGGTGTCGGCATGGTGGAATGGGCTTCATAAGTGGAGGGACCAGGGAGAGGTTTTTAGACGCAAGGTTCAGGGTTTTCGGTTCGACTATGTTCCGTATTCGACGCAGGGGACGCCGGAATCATTTTTCCTTGTCATCACCGTCATCATGGCGAATCCTATTGTGTAAACTGGACTTTCCGGCAGTGGGTATTGGTTACAACAACGCCATCAGTGAGACTATTACGGCTTCGCTTTAATAGCACAGTGCAAAGAAGGAAATGTTACCGACGCGTTGTCTCAGAGTTCAGTTGTGCGACGGCGCACTGTGGTTAGCCGCCGCCCTTGTCCTCTACATTTTGCGGCGTTGGGCAATTGCTGCGGAACCGTGTCGGTTTAGTATGCACGGGACGTCAAGGGCAGAGTCAAAGGCCGGATTTAAGGGTACCTGGTATGGTAACTTTTATACCTAGCTTCTTTGCGTAGAACACGCGGGAACATCTGTGCTTAGTCACAAATAAAATATTGCAACACTGGGATTTTTTTTCCTTCCTCTTACAAAAACATGTGGCGAAGCGTCCGAAACTGTATTGTCCGCCAAAAAAGGTATTTTCTCAATTTCGCAGCTCGCCTTTTTCTATGAATAGCTGAGTTTACGATTACAATGTTTAAGATATCCTTTGCTGGATTGTTTGCTGTTGTTTTTTGATATTACGGGTCAACGTAATACCATCACAAAATATATAAAGCTATCCTTTTGTGGAGCAGAGCCAATTCTGCCTATGATTGACTATAAGTGCAATAGCTCTGTATGCAGTATCCTGATGCAATAAAATACGAACAGCAGAGCGCATGACTGTCAGTGCATGCCTCGCATCCTGGCGACCGACCTTGTAAGCGTAATAGGAACAAGTTACCACAGTTCGTGCCCAACCGTGGTATGGAAAGACCGTCGTCTTTTCATCGTTTGTTGAACGCTCTGCATGTAATAAAAATTAAGCAATATAGCTGCATGCGCTGTTTTCATTCAGCACAGCAACGAACTTAGGTAACGCTCCCGTGAGCGAGCGTTGAATGCGGGGGGAAGACACACGAAATTGCTCACACGCTGAACGATGACCTTTCAGCACTAAGGGTGGACACGGACTCTCTTAATTTGTTCGTACTGCGCATATCCGCCCCATCGCCATGAAGTGTGGCATGTACGTGCTCCGTTGTTCATATTTCAATGTATAATAATAATGCGTAATAGTAGCACATTCAAGGCACAAATAAAAAGTATCATGAGAATTTATTGCTACTAAAGTTTCATTTGAGCCTCCCCATTTTTGTCTGATAAAGCGGAGTTTCAGAAGTTCGTATCCAGCACTCCAGAGTGCCACTCCGAAGGCTGAAGTTTAGGAGACTATTTCAATGGTTCAAGAATTTTCTTTTAACTCTTTCTTTGCATCATTCTCGTGTTTAGGTGACGTTCTTTTGGGATATTGTCTTGATAGAACAATCCTTGTGTTTGGTATTTACAAATATTTTTTGAAACAACAAAATTCACAACTAACCCAGCCTCCTGTAGCACTTAACCTGAAAAAATCTCTGTAGCCATCAAATGCAGACTCTGGACCAGGGCAGAGAAAGAAAAAATGGTTAAGAAGGATTTTTTGTTTCGTTGATAATGGTGTTAACATGCAGAAGTAGATTGGTATGAGTAAAATATCAAAGCAAAAACACTTGTGAGTAGCCTATTGTTTGTGGTAATGCCTTTGTTTAAAAAAACGTGGCCGGCTTAACTCTGGAAATGCTGCAGTGGCTCTAAAGGCAGTTTTTGTTTCGTTCCATGCCATTTGAAACTGCTGCTGGAATTCCTGCAAATTTTATTTTATTTTATATTATCTTAACGTACTTCAGCGCCTTTCGGGCTATAGCAGGAGCAAGGGTAGGCGCAAAATATCGAATCAGAAAAACAAGATTCGGCAATCCATGAAGGAAAACAAATCAGACAATTTGCCTAATAGGCACAGCAGGACGCGGAATGAACACGACTGTAAAGAAAGCATGTGATGGGCAATATCATATGTGCACATGCTAAGAGAGTATATATAACACACCATATGCGTATAAACGTAACCACACCAAGCACACGTATGCCGTGCTCTAATCAAGATGCACATCAAAGAACACATTTTTATACTTATGCACTAAATTTGCTAATTGAGGAAGATTTAAAAGAATGCACAAAAATTAATTACAAGGCATAGATTAGTCCTTTTCAAGTGCTGCCAAAAGTTTCTGTGATTGAAGGGAACGCACATTGCCCGGCACTGGATTCTATGCTTTTATTATGCAAGGAAAAAAGCGCGTTTATGCGCGGGTGATACAGGAAAACGTTCAGGGGGTTACTGCTTCTTGTTGTTATTGGCTTGGCAAGGGTGATATACTCGGAAGAAGAAAAGCGATGCGTCAAATGAACGACGAGTGTAAAATATTTACTGATTCTACGTGTCGGCGGGCAGAAAGTGTTGGATGCAGTGGTACAAACCCTTTCACGATTACAGTGCGTTCACGTACCGTAGTATGTAACTTGAGTGTTGATATAAAACCAATACCGTTTTCGTAAAGCCACACTCCTATTACGTATACCCAAGAACAAAGCCAAGCGAGCGAACAGGAATAAAATCTGCACTTTTGAACACATTTTATACTTTTAATGAACTCAAATAATAGTGTAGAACCTGACTTTCAGAATGTTTCAGTCTCAAGCTGCTTCTTTTCAAATTTAAAGAAAACGCAAGACGGAAACGGCTTCGATTTATTAAAGCAAAATTATTGTTGAAAAGTCTATTGATCGGCTGTTGAACATTCGCTGTAACTTCTTTGATCGACTCCTCCGGCCTCTACCGCAGCTTCATGCAATTAAATCTGACTCACCTGTTGCATTTTCTATGGGTCTTACTACCTTATGACCCACATGCTTAAAACCCATGCAGCGCCTCCACGAAAATTTTTGCGGATCTATGAAAACGCTTTGAATGGCTAGTTTTCTTATTTTGAGAATATTGCCACATGATTTCGGAGCTCTCGAAAAGTGGGCCACGTTGCACGTGCAAGAACCGAATGAAACTGGCTGCACAAGTGTTAGATAAATAAAGAACAGAATGATACAGCAATGACTTTTATTTAGAGCGAACTTTACGGACAAACAAATAATAAATGTCGTCTTGACTGTGTTTTGCGCGTATGATTACGGATATGTTAGTTATAGGAGGGATATTTATATTTTTTCCTTTTCGTTAGCGTAGGATTCTTGTTTGACTTCTGTCACGCGCTCCCTAACGTCTGGGTTTTATGCTATAGCATGCTCGGTCTATGATTTGCAAGGCATCTAAACGATTCCTTTTTGCGGAGGAGCGTAATACCACATGCTTACGGTGCCCTCGCAAAGTTGCTCGCGTTGCACGAGCAACAACAGGCTTCAATCGGCAGCGCAATTTCACCGCCGGGAGCACGAGCTTGTGTGTGCTTCCCAAACGTGGCGCGAGTGCACATGCACTGCTAGGGGGTGATCACGAAGAGAACTCGCCACGAGCGCGGCTGGTGTGTTCTCGGAGGTCGAGAAAGACGCAGGACTGCTTTCCCGTTTCTGTCATCTTGTTCGGCAGCAAATTCGCCCTAAATAAAATCAATTTCTCGAATAATATGTTCTATCTACGTGACAAATTGTGGTGAAGGTGCGTGGTAGACTCCTGTGAAGCTGCTGCATGCATCGAGACGACAGTCCTACCTGATGTCGCACTGCAGCCAACGAGGTGACGCTCGTCCATTATCGGAGCAGTCACCGGCTTCAAGGTGCTTCATGTGAGTACGGGCTTCTCCCCACCGCAAAAAGAGGGTGACGGAACACACGCTCAGCTAGGCCACTATGACCAGCGTCTTTAGCGCGAAAAGCCACCTCGTTCTTCACCAGCCAGGAACGCCGCAAGCCTTCCCGGGTGATCTCTTCGGAAACGCCGAAGACTGGTTAAGCCACTTCGAGGCGTGAGAACTTTCAACCAATGGGACGACGCTGCAAAGCTGAGAAACGTCTATTTTAGCCTGGAGGACGGTGCTCGGATGTGGTTCGAGAACAGGGAAGGGAAGCTGCGCACTTCGCAGGGTTTCTGCCATGAGTTCCTAAAAGATCAAGCAAGTGCAGATCGTCGGGAAAGGGCCGAGCACGCGTTGCGATCTCGCATGCAGTTACCGAGCAAAAAAGTCAGCATGTACGTGGAGGACATGACGCGCCTCTTTATGCAAGCGGGCCCCAATATGCTAAGGAATTCCACCACCTTATGGGTGTCGTGAAAAAGCAATTGTTTGGCTGCCTCTTTTGGAACTGTCCCAAGACCGTCGCCGAGTTCATCTTCGAGTCATGCGTGATGGAAACGAGTCTAGGCAGCGTTCGAACGTGTACGAGTATCAGTTGCAGCTGCAGCACCAATGGATAGCCCAAGCGCCGCCTTTGGTGACCACGCAAGCGGTCTTCACGATCTGATCCGCTCCGTGGTCCGTGAGGAGCTGCATAAATTTCTTGGAACGGCACCACAGGCTACGGCAGGAACCATCGCGACCATTTTACGACAAGAAGTGCAGCAAGGATTCAGAGCTTCGCCAGCCCATGACGATGCGTCACCTGTACCGCCTGAACCGATGCAGCTAACGTACGCCCAGGCAGTCAGACAGCCAACACTTGTACTGTCAGCGACATACGCAGCGCCACAGGATGCTAGGCAATGAGCACTATTTGTGCCGTTCCCTACGGACGCAGCACCCCAGGGAACAATGGTACCGGCCTGACCTATGACTGGTACGGCCGGACCAGAAGTATTATGTGTGGAGGACGCTACAAGTCGGATGTGTAGAGGATGCCCGATCAACACCCCTCTGTTACCACTGCGGTGAGGCAGGATACAGCACCGTCCGTGTCCCTACAGGGAATCCGGGCTACGTGGCTTCAGAGTCAACGTCCCGAGACCCAGTCCTGGCCAACGCCCCCGCGCCATCGAGGACTACGTCGCACGCCAGCGTACATTGGTCCAACCAGTGAACCTCCGTTTCAGATCACCATCGCCGCGCCGGCCTGCTGCGAACCGCTCCGGCTATGACAGCGTACGATCAATAAGCCCTGTTCGGGAAACTTTCATGCAGTGAACTTTAGGGGCGGGGTCGCTGAGTCGCAAAACGATCATCGAGAGCTTGCCCCTTAACAGTGTCTGCAAACACGGCTGCGAACATGCGCTCACAACTGCTGTTGTTTCAGGCCACACTGCTATGTGCCGCCCATTCCTGGTTTCTTGGATTTCTTCTGCACTACCAAGACCAACCCCCGCTTAGTCCGGTCCTGCTGCGATACCCGCCGTGTTTGGAAGCAACTGCTCCGAACGCTTGGCAACCCGGATTCGGCACGTGTACGGACGACGCATGCGGAGCAAAGCATAAATTGGATCCAGCCGCCAGCATCGTCGGGCACAACACCGCTGCGAACATGCGCTCACAACTGCTGTTGTTTCATGCCACACTGCTATGGGCAGCCCATTCCTGGTTTCCTGGATTTCTTCTGCACTACCAAGACCAACCGCCGCTTAGTCCGGTCCTGCTGCGATACCCGCCGTGTTTGGAAGCAACTGCTCCCAACGCTTGGCAACCCGGATTCGGCACGTGTACGGAGGACGCATGCGGAGCAAAGCATAAATTGGATCCAGCCGCCAGCATCGTCGGACACAACACCGCTGCGAACATGCGCTCACAACTGCTGTTGTTTGAGGTTAGTTACTTGAAGCGTGCCACATGTGTCAAAACCAGCCACTACTGTCTTTTTGCGGTGTCGTGGCCATTAGAGCTGCCTAGCGTTAAGCAACAGATATTCTCATGTTCGTTGAGTGCATCATCTTTCCTCGCCAACTTGCTTCTCGTGTTATCAGGAGATACAGAATTAAACCCTGGCCCCATGAGTAAGTCAGAGGCCGATGCTTTTGAATCGGCTCCTAAAACAATTCAAATATTGCAAAGTGGACTGACTTCTGCCTTGGTGGACTTCAATGGTATCAAGAAACAGCAAGCTGCTACTAATTAAGAAATTAAGAAGCTCATAGCGCGAGTGACTGCACTTGAAGCTGGTGCAACCGAGGGCACTTCCTCTGAAGCGGCTCCTCCTCAGAACACTCTACAAGATATCTCGAGTCAGCTACAACAAATTACGCACAGATGTGACGACGCTGAAAATAGGTTAAGACGTTCGAACTTGTTATTTTTCGGGTTAGATGATGATGAGAAAGAAGATTGGGCAGCGTCTGAGGAAAAGATCATAAAATTTTGCGAAGAAAAATTCTAACTTCCCAAAGCACTACTCAATATGAACGTGTACACCGCCTCGGCAAATTTTCTAGTGAAAAAAAACAGGCCCATAATAGCTAAACTGTCTTCATTTAGGGACAAACAAAGTATCCTGTCGGCAGCACGTAAGCTTAAGGGGACAACATTTTCCATTGGTGAAGACTTTGCGCCATCAACACGTGCAGTTCGAAGAAAGCTGGTAGCTTTTGCCAAACCTTTAGACAAGCCATTTAAGTTGGTACTCGACAAGCTTTATGTAGATGAAAAGGTTTATGTTTACGATAGCGACAAATAATCAGTAGTATTATCTACCAAATAGCTAAATGCGAATTCTGGCTTGCATAAGCTGCCTTTCGCGCCGCAAGCCGCTCCGTCACTCTCAGTGGTATACACTAACATCCGAAGTTTGCTATCTAAACGAGGCACACTTTGTTCATTTCTAGATGATAGTGATCCGGATGTTATAGTATTAACGGAGACATGGCTGCATTCAGATATTCTCGATCATGAAATACTACCAAACATTAGTCTTTATGATATCTATAGAAACGACCGCATGGATAGGCGTGGCGGCGGCGTACTTATTGCCATTAAAAACACTCCAGTCTTATTGTATTGATTCTATGTCTTCTCTTGAGATTGTCTGGGCTGCTTTTCCTATGTATTCAAGTGCGGTACTTATTGGCGCATGTTACCAGGCGCCAGATTCCGACAATTCATTTTTGAATTGCTTGCGTGAAAGCGTTTCTAAAGCCCTCAATCTATCTCCTGCCACCCATGTTTATCTTCTTGGCGATTTCAACTTTTCGTTTATCGATTGGGAACATATGTCATCTTCATGTCACGCGTCCCAGAAACTAATCAATTTAACGTTAGATTTCAACCTCTTCCAAATCATTAAAGAACCCACCAGTGCTTCCAATATCTTAGACTTGGCTTTCACTAACGCTCCTGACACAGTAATATCGCTCTCAAATGTGGACAGCTTTAGTGACCATAATCTTCTTCAATTAACTCTTGGCATCCCGAAACGTCTGCCTGGCACAACAACAAAACAAATTCACGATTACAAAAGAGCCAATTACGATGAGATTAACTCTCAACTAGAACACATTTTCACCACGTGTTACTACCCTCGTTTAACTTTCCATCCGTACACGAGAACTGGATACCCTACCGGGACAAATTATCAGAGATAGTAGACAGGTACGTTCCGCTAGTGTCTGTATCTAACGATAATTCCAACCCATGGTTCACACAGTCCCTTCGTAAACTAAGAAACAAAAAGAAGCGTTCGTACAAAGGGGAAAAGCTATTGCTCGGCAATATCTTTAGCAAAAAATAAATACTACACACAACACCTGCCTTCCCTGCTAAATTCTAACCCCCCAAAATTTTGGCGAACCATATCTCCGGGCAGACAAGCTAACACAATAACTTTACACGGAACAGATAGCATACTCATCCCTAGCACTGATTGCCCCACAGTGTTCAAAGCGTTTTTTTTTTCATCTGTTTTCACTCAGGAGGACTATTCCAATGTCCCAACCTTTTACGAACTTGACGGCAGCATATATGGAACCCATTACTATCACTGTTGAAGGCATTGAATCACTCATTAGGAACCTCAAAATATCTAAATCAGCCGGTATCGATAACAATAATTCGAAGATTTTGAAAAACACCCTCGCTATATCAAGCCAGATCTTATGCCATATATTTCAGCAATCCCTATCATCTGGAATGTTACCTGCCGACTGGTTAGTAGGAAAAATAATACCAATTCACAAAACTGGAGATATTCACTCGCCTGACAACTATCGACCCATATCCTTAACCTGCATATGCTGCATAATACTGGAGCACATTATCAGTTATAACATGTAAAATCACCTCTAGGCACACAATTTCTTTTTTACTAATCAACACGGCTTTAAGAAACATTTTCCTGTGACACACAATTGTTCGAACTAACCACTTACTTGCACTCTAACATGGACCGCAACCTTCAAGCTGACTGTATCTTTCCTGACTTTTCCAAAGCATTTGACCCTGTGCCCCACTGTCGCCTTATCTTTAAATTATCTGCTCTACGACTTGACTCTTTAACATTATCCTGGATTCGAAACTTCCTTTCTTTTCGGCAACAGTTTACAGTTGTTAACAATTTTCTTCCCCACTTTCTTCTGTTGGTTCCGGTGTGCCACAAGGCAGCGTCCTTGGGCCCTTACTCTTCTTCATCTACATTAACGACTTACCGACCCAAATAACTTCCTGCATACGACTTTTTGCAGATGAATATTATTTACCGTCCCATTTACACTACTGATGATCACTTAGCACTCCAAGCGGATTTTGTAAGTGGTGCTCCAAATGGCTCATGATATTAAACTTTACCAATTGCGTGGTAATGTGCTTCAGCTGTAAACATGTAAATTCGAAATTTTCTTATCACTTAAACAACACTGTGCTTTCCCATTCTTCTTCTTACAAGTACCTTGGTGTTCTTCTTACAGCCGATCTTTCATGGGTCCCTCATATCACGTCTTTATGCGCCAAAGCATCACGTTCGCTGGGTTATCTACGTCGCAACTTGCGAAATTCACCTACTAACATTCGTAAACTCGCCTTTCAAACATTCATCCTGCCACAATTAGAATTCGCCTCGCCAATCTGGTCGCCTCACCAGAATTACGTAATAAATATGATAGAAATAATACAGAATAGAGCAGCCCGGTTCATATCACGTAACTACACTATCAATTCCAGCGTAACACAAATAAAACTAGACCTGCAACTTCCACCATTAGACAGTCGCCGTAATATTGCTGCTTTGTGCCTTTTCACCAAATATATTTTCACCCATAAACGAACCCGACTACCACTTCAAATACCTCATTATGTTTCACGCAGATTGCATAGTCAGTCCAGTTTCAAGTGCATGTACGGTAAAACCAATGCATTCAATTCATCCGCACTGCCTCGTGTCATCCGCCTTTGGAATGATCTGCCTGATAACATTGCCACCATATCTAATCCCGAAACATTTCGCCGTCAGCTACTCCTGCATTACACAATTAATTGCTGTTAAAATATTTTTGTGTACCGCCCATTACCAGGATTTTCGTATATGTTGTGTGTGTGTGTGTGTGTGTTTTCTTTTACAAATTGTAGGCCACAAGTGTTCAAGTACGGTGAAAAAGTGATCACCTTGTGCTTTCAAAATATGTATAATGCATTTACATTTCGTTGTTACGATGTTCCTGTCTTCAATATATGTTTTGTATTGTTATTACGTTTTCACACGTCCCCCCTTACTCCATGGCCTCCAATAGGGCCTGTAAGGTTTCTATGAATAATAAATGACGAAACGATGACGGCAAATAATGGTGTGAGAAACAAGTCTCTGGATATTCCCATTGATATCGACGGCCGGAGCATGGACGCTTTAATAGACGCGGTCCGGAACACTGCAGTTCTCCGCGCTGAGAATGGCGACACGCTAGAACAAGGTGAGCACGTCATGAACAGCAAAAATATTCGAACAGCTGGAGTGCACATTGTCACTCCACTTGGTATGTGCACTGGTCGGATTAAAATTATTGTGTCAACTTTCGTTGCAATCGTCGTTGTCTTCCGAGAGTGCTCAAGAGATGAGATCCTTGGCATGGACATTCTTTGTAAGTACGGGGCCGTCATTGACTTTCCAAATCGCCGGATTTTTTTTGCCACAGAGTCAGCCACCGAAGAAATTGTGATCGTATGCCAGTGCTAGTATTACAGGTGACGGCGACACCTTACCTACGCGATCAAGCTTGCTGGTCGAAGTTACGAGCGAAGGAATGCCCTTTGGCGAAGCAGTGGCCGACGCCAATCTTTCTGTCCGGTTCAAGGTGGGAGAGCGTGTGACGACAGACATTGTCCAGTACTCGTCACAAGTACGCAACACACTTTAGCAGAGAGCACCGTCATCTATTCGGGGTAATGGCATAGCTCACGTCGAGGAAATTAGATTCCGTGGAATGTTTCGATCTTGGAAGAATAAGTGTTGTGAAAGACGAGAAAGTGGATTCCCCCGTAATGGAGACATCAATTCACAACTGCCAAAAAACAATTTTACAAGCTACTAGAACTGCAGGAATTTTCGGAATGCTTTGCTTGTTCATCGAAAGCACGAAAGACCAAAATAACAAATAACTGCATCATAGCCCATGAAAGCACGCGACCCATACGGCAACAGCAGTGTTGCGTATCAACTAAGGAACGAGAAGCTATTAAAACGCAATTGAAAACCGTGCTCAATGACGACGTCATCCAGGCATCAAATAGCCCTCGGTCGTCATCTGTTGTCCTTGTAAAGAAAAAAGATGGAAAACTGCGCTTCTGTGTTGATTATAGAAAACTGAATAGTGTGGCAAAAAGGTCGCTTACCTCTTGCCACACATAGATGACCGCTATAGATGACTGCGTCGACAGGCTTCGCTGGGCTAAGTACGTTTCGTCCATCTACTTGCGAAACTGCTACTGGAAGATAGACGTTGATGAGAGAGACCACGAGAAATCCGCATTCGTAGCGCCGGGTGCTCTCTAGGAATTTATTGATCTTCCGTTCGGTCTGTGTGCCGCCGAAGCCACATTCCAAAGAATGATGGACTCCGTACTCAGCGGTTTGAAGTGGCAAACTTGCCTTGCGTACTTGAACGCCGTTGTTGTGTTTTCGACAACATGTCCAGAGCACCTCAGCCGACTTAGGCAAGTATTGGAGGCAGTGCACTCAGCTGGCCTGTGATTGAAAACAGAAAAGTATCACTTTAATTTCACCGAGCTCAAGCTTCTGGGACGTGTCAGTGCGGAGGGAGTTCAACATGACCCTGAAAAGACGGCCTCCGTGGTCTGTTTTCACTGCTCCCGAGATAAAAAAGGTGTAAGGAGATTCCTTGGGCTCTGCGCACACCACCATCGATTCATCAAAGGCTTTTCAAGGATTGCTGAGCACTTGAAGTTGCTGACCATTGAAGGCATCCGGTTTGTATGTCATGAAAATCAACAGCAAGCCTTCGACGAGTTGCGCCAGCGCTTGCAGTCACCCCGTGTGCTCACGAATTTCAACAAGGGTGCGGAGACAGCTCCATACGGATGCCAGCAACATCGGACTAGTGACCGTGCTGGTGCAGCGGCAACAAGGTACCGAAAGAGTAATCGGCTACGCCAGCCGCACCATTTCACGTTTAGAGTCGATTTACTCAACAATCGTAAAGGAGTGCCTAGCGGTAGTGTGGCCCATTACCAAATTCCTTCTTATCTGTATGGCAGAAAATTTAAAATGATAACTTATCCTTCCCTCTGTAGGTTAACCAACTTCAGGGACCCATGGGGCCGTCTTCATTTTGGAGTCTACGGCTACAGGCATTTCACCTAAAAATGGTTCACAAGTCAGGCTGGAAACACAACGCTGCTGACAGCCTGTACTGTGCCCCCGTTGAAATATCGAGTAAAAACGCTGAAGATGACAGTGACTACCTAGGTGCCATAAGGTCATCAGATATGGCGACAGGGCAACGAGCTTACCCAGACCTTAGAGTAATTATCGACCATTTTAGGGACGAATTCATGTTATACCACGTAGACTTGCACGAGGGGTACCTACCTTCGTACTGTATTCGAAGCGGCGTCTTCTACAAGAAGAGCCCGGAAGCTAGAGGGAAGCTGTACCTTCTCGTCGTGCCACTGGATCTTCGGGACAAATTTTTTTTTGCGTGCCATGATGAACCCACGTCTTCACACACGGGCTTTGCACGAACCCTCGCTAGAGTTCACCAGAGCTATTACTGGCCTAAGCTAGCTTGTAGCATGAAACGCTACGTCAGAACATGTCGTGAGTGTCAGCGCCGTAAGACGCCATCCTTGAAGGCATCGGGATTTCTGCACCCGTAAACACCACCAACGACACCATTCGAGGAAGTCGGCTTAGACCTCCTAAGACCTTGCTCTCTCTCGTCATCGAGCAATAGATGGATTTTGGTGGCAACCGATTAGCTGACAGCTTACGCGGAGACCAAAGCACTACGTAGAGGCACAGCCTCTGATGTAGCGCGTTTCTTTCTATAATAAATTGTTCTACGACGTCGTGGCCCGTCTGCTTTCAACACGGACAGCAGAAAAGCCTTTACTGCGCAAGTCTGTCAGGACACCCTCATATTGAGCGACACCTCACATCGCAAGACGACGGCTTATCACCCACAGAACAACGGGCTAACGTACGTAAGACTGAATAAGACAAAAGCCGAAATAATCTCCATGTACGTAGATGTCCAGCACAACACATGGGATGAAGTGCTACTGTACATCACACTTGCCTATGACACCATTATGCAAGAAACAACCCCGTTCACCTCTCTCCGTCTTGTTTATGGGCGTGAGGCTCGAGCGATGCTGGACACGATATTGCCTTGTGAAATAGACGACGAAGTAATTCTAGAAGCCAAGTTTTTCAGCCAGCGCGCTAAAGAAGCCCGCCAGCTAGCTTGATTTCTCATTCAGAGACAGCAGACGACCAATGCAGCACGTAACAACTTACGTCGAAGAGAGGTGAAGTGCAATCCGGGAGGTCATGTTTGGGTGTGGACTCCAATACGCCGCTCGGGCATGTCCGAGAAGTTACTCGACCCCTACGTCGGAGCGTACAGAGTGCTGCGGCGACTCACCGACGTGAACTACGAGGCCATCGCATATTTGTCTGTGCATACCCGATGCCGACCACGAGCTAATGTAGTTTCTTGTGGTACGGATGATACCGCACATTGTTCGGTAATAAGGTGTTAACCAGTTTGTAGTCTATGTTGTTGTTTTTATTAGAGAAAAACAAACACTAAACTTGGCCTGACTGTTTTCAGCGTATGAGAAGGGGTTATGTTAGTTATAGGACTGAACTTTTTTCTTTTCGATAGCGTAGCATTTCCTTTGACTTCTGTCACACGCTCCATTTGGGATGACTTTCTAGTTCAATGTGAAAGCGAAGGAAATGTGTTTTTAACCAGGGGACCCCTTTTATAATAAATAAGTTGTAAGTCCAGTGCCCCCGTGTGTGTATTCTCCTATTGTGTAGCGTCTTAACACTGGTTCCCACTTCAAATTCTACAAACCAACTGGCACAGCTTTCTAACTTAGTCACTTATACAATGAAGGGAAACAAACAGGAGCATGAAGAGGTTTGAGAAAATGATCAAACCCTCACATAAAAAATGGTTCCAGCCAATATTCAACCAACCTACCATTAAACTACGAGTCACCAACAACGATTTTTCAACTGCAAACCAACAAGTAAACAACAAACGAACATTTCAGCGAATGCTGCATTGTCAACGAATTTGCTGTACCAAGCTAAGTTGTGCAAAAGTACGGTCTTGTGTGTAATTTTGCCTGTATATAAAAAGTGCTTGTAGTAATAAGACTTGTTTCTAGCGTACCGTCTTTCTGCAGAGAGTAATTAGGCGAGTACCACAAGCGCGAGAAGAAAAGTTATCGGAAATATACGAAATCCAAAAACGTCCCTGCGCATTCCACGGTGGTTACGAATTGAATCAAATGCGCCAATACAATTGTGCCATTGATAACTCCCTTTTATCACGCCCCAATCTTGCAGACGAAGCGAATCAGGCAGTGTCCCTTGTTTAACTCTTAATAATCAGCTGCACTACCCTTAGGCAGGGCGAGTCACCAACAAATGTAATGGAATGTTCCGCGTGATTTCTGGAGTTGATAAGGCTTGTTTGTCACACTCCTATTATGCAGAGAATTTCCATGATTCATACACCACACGCACTGCTCCGAAACTTACCCTATTTAATTCCTACAAACTTAGCGCTGATCCGTGATCTTTCCAATGTAAGCTAAGGTAGCCAAGAAGGCAATGCGAACTTTCAGACAGATCGAGCTGGCAATCTGCTACGAAAAGAGTAGACACCCGTTAAGACGAACTCAAAGGGACCGTAAATTGTGTTCGTATTGCCGGAAATTTTTCTTTAGCGGAGTGTTTTTGCATTGTGGACATTACAAGAGAGCACAAATGTTCATTTTAACCATAATGTTCCTCTTAACCGAATTCGTCTTAACGGGAGTCCAGTCTACATGTAAAAAAATGAGCACACTTCTTTGTGCACTCTCACTTTCTAAATTTTCGCATGGTCTGGGGCTTGTGCAACAAAATAAATGGAAATCGGTTGTTTGCGCTTACGAAACATCGAGAGCTGCACGTATCCCAAATACAATACAAAATCCTCTATTTCATTGATTCGAGGTAATAACCATTTTTGATGATGAATATGGGGCCTAATGCGCCCATGCTGAACATGCGATGAGGTGCGCCGTAGTGGAGCATCCATCGATGGAGCTCGCCGGAATAATTTTCTCGTATTACATAATTTTTAATACTCACCTGTTGGGGGTGGAAGAATATTGTAATATGGAACTGTTTGGCGGCGGTACCGGAGAAAAGTATGCGTTTAACATCGGAATAACTGGAGGCGCAATTGGGCAGGAAGGGTCAGAGCGATAACTGTAGAGAAAAAGACGTGCCGTGGTGATACATGTGTTCAGCTGGATGGGCCTGATGGTGTGAATTAGTTGAGTGCATATGGGAATGTGGGTTAGCGGAAGTGTCTCTAGAGAAGGACGAATATGTTGGTGATGTTGTTGTGGCGTTTTCTTGCAGCAATACGTTTTATTTGCTATGAGCGGAGGAGGTCACGGGTTCGACATCGCCCGACTACTAATCTAGTGCGTCAGCTGGGACGCGGGCTGTTTGACGATGATCCCTGAGTGGTCCGGCACCCATACCACAGTGTCCCAGGAAGGGAAGGCGAGCTAAATAGTTGCGGAGAGGTCCTCACGGAGATCTGGTAGTCAGTTTCCGCAAAGAGGTCGAGTCGCCGCCATGGATTCTAAGCAAATGCGACAGCGGGGAGATAGGGGAAGGGAACTTGGATCTCACATTGAGTGAACGATCGCCGCCGGTTCTAGGGCTAAGGGTAAAGTAGCAAAGGAGTAAGAGCCTGCTGTGGAGCTGATTGGGGAATCAGTGGGGCCAGACACGTTGATGCCTGCAGGGGAGTCAGAAGTAGGGTAAGTTGTCTTGTAAACACAGATTATGACACGGTCCGGAAAGAAGTGGTCGTGGTAAAGGGGGCGAGAATGCCGCCTGCTGTGGTGTAGGAGTCGGGTAATGCTGGAGGCAATGGGCACAGTGGTAGTTAGCGGGAAGAGGTCCATCGCTTTGAACTCGCGAAAGATCAGGAAGAGGAAACAAGATACCTGTGGCGTTTAGTTTCTCCGTAGAGGCGGGTATTGTGAGATGCAGGGAGGCCTTGTAAAGTGTGCTAAGGGCACAATAAACACGTCGCATTTGTGTCTGTGCTTATGTACAAACCCACAGACTAGGGGGTAAGTACGAGATGCTGTTCAAACGAAGGTTGATTATACTGGACCTTGTCGGCGTTAATCGAGGCCCCCGCGCAGCTTGAGCACCCGTCGGAACAAGTGAGTAACTTGGTCGCATGTGGTGATGATGGACATTATGGCACACTTGAAGGAATGGTCTTGGAGGGGTGAGCTCAGAACGCGGCAGGTTGAAGCACTGGGGGCGCAGTTAAGGCAAAGCGACAACAGTGGGTCGAGAGAATTGTTGATACTTAGTGATGGAAAGCAGGAACACCTCTGATTTCTCTGACCGTAGCTGAAGGCCTGAGCAGGCAAAGAATCGATAAGTGAGGCCAATGCCAGATTGCAAAGTTACTTCTACATCCCCGAGATCCATATGTGTACTGAGGATATGGTCATCGGCGTGGAGAAGCTACTCAAGGTTGAAGATCTCTGACAAGTCTCTGGAACTAGGGATGAAGCTGAGGACGAAGGGGTTGCCAATAGTACGGCACCTTGAGGTGTACCACGTTTAAGCATGATGGGTGGTGGTAGGATGCTCCAAAGTCAAAATAAAGCGTGTCGGGGTTGGAGCAACGAACTAACATAAGAGTAGTTTCTTCGGCGAGTTGGTCATTTATCGTGTAAGTAAGCGCAAAATGAACAAGGACGAACGAAGCGCCGTGTCCCGTCCATTTCGTTCGTCCTTGTTCATTTTGCGCTTACTTACACGATAACATAAGAGTACAGGCGGAAGCCACAATGAGTGTCTTGGACACGTGGAACGACAGCGTCGTGGGGGAAGGTATCAAATGCCTTGTGTACTACCACCATCAACACAGCATGAAAATAAACTAAAGTCTGCCGAATAAGTATAAAATTGTGCATGAGTACATATAATGCGGGTGAGGGAACAGTGAGAAGAAATATTTGCGTATAACACTTAACGTGCGCCTATCTGTATTTTAGTAACCCGCTGATGGGCAGAAATGCCGAACGAAGTCGAAAGATTGCACTCTGATAATACACTGCGCGTGGATAGGCCTAATGGTGCATTTCTTCTGCTGCACAAGTCGCAGTTTGGGGAGCCATTGCTGGAATTGGGAAACCTTGCTGGCAGTCCAAACAGGGGTGACGACACGGATGACAAAAACAGTATAAGAGTGTGCAACACTTGACTCCTCTCCTGACACATCATTGAGTTCTTTCGCTGCGGTATTTGTGGGAAATCGTTGCCATATTTTAGACGTACCCGATCTATTCGCGGTAGTTACAAAAGTATAGGCATAGCTAGGTTTTCGTAACGCGAACGGCACGTCTAGTCAAACTCTTGAGCTAGCTTTTGCAATTCTATATCCATGTTGTATTTGATTATGTAAATATATTTTAGTCATGCGGAGATCATCAACTTACAGCCGAAACAAATAACACACCTTAGCATTTTGAACTCCAGGAAACACAACCTCGCAAACCCCCCAAAATTATAACTGGCTATGTACCCCACAAATATTTATTATTAGTTTCAGTCTCCTGTTATTTTTTGGAAACAATGATCGAGTACGACGTCTAAGAACCCACCAATAGGTTGCATGACAAACAACCAAGAGAGTTTGTTTTGTTCATAGAAGACCAATACCAAAAATGATATTGATTGTTGACTAATAGAAAGTACAATGGTTATCGCCTGAAGGTTCCTATTTGCATTGCTTAAAAGGCGAAGCATGATATTTCCCACGGTCTTTTTACCTCTGGTGAACGCAGAATGCTGGATATAAAAAAGGGAGTCGCACACACCGGGAGCTGTCAATGGCAGAAAAACTTCAAAATGTTGATCAATGTACTCTTCAGAGCAAGTTAGCCCTTAGTATATTGCAACTTTGTAGCTGTTGTTCAAAACGTATTGAAAGCACGGACGGAATAAGCTGATCTTAATCTCCTCTTTTTCAGCTGCAGGAACCATATAGTTCTTGTACACAAGCCCTAAATACGTGAATATTAGGGGTCTCTCCATGTCAACCGAACTCAAGCTATACTAACCTAACCAAACCTAGCATAATTCAGCCTAACCCAACCCTACCCAACCCAAGTCAACACAGCCCTACCCAACCTAATTTAACTTATTCAATCTAAGCCAACCGAACCCAACTTGATCTATAATTACCTAACTCAACACAACCTAACCTCCCTCAACCCAACCCAATCCAACCTATACTTACCGTAACCTAACCTAAAGCAGAAAGCACTACTGATTCAACGTTTTATTACACAGCACAACAGCTTCCAGTTACGAGCCACCTTATCGTTATATTTATTGCGTATCTTACTGACCATATCCTTGCTTGTGATTTATTTAAATTATTTCTGTAAATATTTCGCAGAGACTCTCCGGACCACAACGCAAAGGCACACGCAAGAACGATCATTATTTTATAATAATTCAGGCAACATACCATCTTGTTGACTGGCTTTTGAAGGGGTGCCAACTGAAGCTGCGGAAGTTAAAGTGTGTACACAAATATGAGTGTAACTGCACTAATTGCATCGCAATGTGCATTTTACAGTTCACAGCATTGAGAACACAGACAGCGTGTAACAAGAATGCAACAATACAGGTTTGACGGTAACATCGATGCTAAGAAACCCATACTTGAATGTTACTATAAAGCGCCCACCAGTATGAAAGAGCTCTGACAGTAAATCCGCTTTTAAATCGCAATAATTGTATCCTGATCCGGTGGACGAAATTGCGCGCGATAATGCTGCAGTACTCAATTATTATTACTACGTTCTATTACCTCATTCTAAGCGTCATATCATCACTTAAACCGTCTCGATTAGGTCTTGCCGGGAAAGCAGCAAATGTACTGCACATGCAAGCACTGAGCTGGTGGCAAAGGTTGAAGGAAGACGCACCGATATCTTACACCAAACAATAACTCTAGAGTAAGCACCAAAACTCTTCAAACAATTTAGGGGAACACGTTTGCGTAATTAATCTGATGGCAAGCAGTAAAAGTTACGACCACACCTAATCAGAGTCGTTCCAGTCATAGACGCGTTGTGAACACTTACATTTTTATATATATATTTTTACTTTTGTCGGTTAGTAATACTCGGCTCACCACACATTGGTATCGACAATAAAAGGCCACAAAACTTAGCTTGCTACTCGTCAAAATTCTACTTGTGTCATTGGCGCGCTCAAATTAGTCGTTTGTGTATCGCTATACGCCTGAAATGCACGTTCTTCAGCCGGAAGCCGGCAGCATTTCCTGAGTCCACCTTTAGTCAGCCGAATTCACATGGGGTCGTGCTCTTGTGGATGCTCCCGTCTTGCATTTTGGCGGTGCTCTATTGATATCTTACCCAGACCTCAAGTTACTACCATTCTTTATCAAATATGCTTTTTGTGCTTAAGGAAGTCGGCATTTTGCGTGCCGTGAGTTGACATATTGGGAGCCGCATCTGCGCTGGGTATGAGGGATCATCGACCTACCAAAACAAGTGAATCTTCAGCAGTAAAATCTCCAGAATTACAGAACATCTGGTATACAAATATTGTAGGCATTGTAAACAAATACATGTACTGCTGTTCCTGCTTTGTTCGGAGAGTGTAGGACTGAGAAGTGAAATCAGGAAAGCTTACGCAATTACAAACAAGCGCTACGCATACGATAGCGTTTCTCCTAAGTTGAGCACGATCATCATAATTTGCCCCACTGGCATTTTTCAACTCATAATAATCATCCCGTTGTTGCAACTGAAAGTGATAAGTGTTTCGCAAATATATAACATCAACACAACATTAATCAATGTTTTGGTAGCAATCGTAATCAATACGTTTTCTATACTGCGCAATCCTAAAATGCTAGTACATACAATCTGCGCGCGCTAAACATATACGCAGCTAGCCTGTTTATTCGTGCGTCAGGATAGAAACCAGACTCCCAATGCCACGCATCGGATGTAATAGTGTGATATTAGTCGCAACGTGGAGTGCGTTGGCACAACTGTGCAGCTGTGAGCCCAGAGTTGTACATTCCAAAAGTCTTCATTACGCGACAAGCTTATGTTAAATGTTAATTTCCAAATTTTTACCAGATGCCTGCAGTACACGGGGAACACGAGAAGTATTGGTGTGTTCTTCCGGGGGTAGCACTCTTCACCCCGCGGGGGCAGCACGTGTGTGTTGGTTATCACATTAAATCAGTTGTCCCTAAGAATATTAGCGAGGAAGATGGCTGATGTGATTTCATAAATTTGTGGTTTTGGCATCTTTGTTCTTAAAATAAAACGTTTAAAGGCGACGAGAGAGGAGCAGGGTCGGGCAGCGTTCTTTTGTCCTGTGTATTTCATGCTCCAATGTTGAGAACAAATGTCTACGAACTTCCCAAAGAATGACTTTTACGGTTCTTGCTTCACATAGGGTATCACTAGCTTCTTGTTTGAATTTACTGCAAAGGAACGCTTTAAATATGAATCAGGTTCTTTGAGCCTCGCAGCTTTACAGTTAACCGTAGCCTTAAGGTAAATTGTTTGACATATGCCAAAAGATGAATTCAAATATTCATGTTTGTGACTTAGAAACATTTATATAATTGTGCAGCCTACTTTGATAATTTTTCAGTATATCAAATCACGAAAATTACCTAACAAATGACGGTACCTTAGACTTATGTAGGGCTGTAGTAACATAGGGAATGTACGGTTCATTTTCTCCAGTATCTCTACCATATGGTTCCAACACACTTTTCTGTATTTTAAAAGACACCCGGTTTCAGGGTGTCTTCTGTATCGTGCAACCACCCGCCAATTGGCCTCAAAATGAATATTTTTAAATGCAGAGCATTTCTTTAACTTACGATGTCACCCCGTTCTTGGCGTCCGTAGTTTTCCGCATCGCTCGCCTCGACATGCCCGGCTCAGACGTTTCGCTATAAATGCGATCAACATTCGATATCGCGCCCAGGCACGTTTCAAGGACACTCTCTCCCCTCTCTCTGACTCAACGTGCGCCGAGGCTGCCAATTTTACTGCTGACGAGCGCTCTCTCGTCAGCAGTTGCCACAAGTGCAACAACATTAACGTAACGCAACTACTTAACGTCGTGCGCCCCGGAAATGCTCGTGCCCCTCGTGAGGGGGATGTTTCACTGCTTCGCCGTGCGAACAGTTTGCCACGCTTTAGTTTCAGTTCCGTATCTCCCCGCCGCGGCCGTGGAGAGAAGGCGGCCGGCCGCGACTCTCGCCACCGCGGCGCTGCGGTTGCGAGTTGCGCTAGGAAAGCGAGCGTCGTCTGCTAGCGGGTAGCGGAACGCGTTCCGCTCAGCATCTCCGGTCTTCGCCACATCTGGCTGCGCACTGCAAAAGAAATAACTTTTTGTTTTTCAGGTTACGTGCTTGAACCAAAGATTGTATTCTATTTGAAGTTACCATTGGTTGTCTTAATTGCCTACCATTCTTTTTACAGTTGCAAAGTCTTATGCTATAAATTCAAACAGGGATGTTAGTTTGAAAACTGTAAAATTTCACTCTCGCTGTTTTGTTTATATCTTCGAAAGGCACGCCTTGTATGGATGATGGAACGACGAAAAGACGTGCCTACATTTTGAAGATTTCATTGTCTTCGCATACTTTTGCAGTGTTCCGCGGAGCTTGATTGCGGAACATACAAAAACAAGCAAAACATTCGCTTTTACAATTTGGCCACAAAAATCGTAATACCACAAATTGTGTTTTTTCATAGGTGCTGACTGAAATACATCAAAGCACTTTTCTTTTCGCTTCCTTACCAATCTTGGTTTTTATAATTGGCATTTCTTCTTTATTTACAGCTAAGCTTCATTCAATTACAAGTTTTTGCGCTGTTTAATAACCCGTATGTTCATATTTTCTGTACCTCTAGAACACTTGCAAGCGACATTGATCCACGTATTTATAAAATCAGGTACTTTTTGTTGTATTGACTGTAAACATTTTTGAATTACGGTGAGATTCATCTTAAATTTTTTTTAGGGCGTTTCCGTTCGAGCAACGCTATTTTCTGCATATAATATTCCAACAGTTTTGGTACACAAGGGCAATCCTTCTAGAAACAATTTTAAAGACAATTTTACAAGGGCTACGCACCTAATAGGGAAAACGTTTTCCTTTACCATCCCTAGTACAAAAACAAATTTTTACATAGCCCAATAAATATACTTGATTTCGAAGTCAAACCCTGCCGCCATCGATTCAACACAAATAGTCTTTTTATATTTTTAAGCCCTTAAAGAACCTTACAAAGCGCACAAGAACGCCGGTGCTGCTGTCACAACTCAACAAAAATTTAATTCTCTACCACAACGTGTTTGCAGTTATATCCTTGAAAACGCAGTCATACTGGAGTCCTCTAATGGTATTCACGTTATAAAACGGCGTGGTAGAGGTTTATATGTCGCAACAGACGGTGGGGGCCAGACGAGATCTGCGTTGTGCAGGGAGGAATCTAGGAGCCCACGGAATGTGGCGGCTTCGGGAGTTTCTATTCGCAGTTAAAATAATTCGTAGATGTGACGTTTCTGAAAGACTTGCTCTGTACCAGGAACCAGAGCTTCGAGCAAAGAGTTCTTGTCGTTAACTAAGCAGAGTGACAATGATCAGCGCGAGAAGTGAAGGCGTGGAATAGCGCGACCGAAATCAGGTGCTTTTTCGTGAGTGCAAATGAGTATGTGTGCATGAAAAGAATTTGGACACTACAGACGCTGTTTACCGCGGTGATGTTTTTGTAAAAACAGACACTGTGCCTTTACATACAACGTGATAAGACTAAGCTGGGGTTTGTGGCTTTTCATTGGATGTGGAAGTGCATTGTCAGCACAAGATATGGGTTATTTTTACCCATGTTAAGCAGTGTACTTACTAAATCAGGAATGCAGCAGCAATGCGCTCATAAACACGTGTGCCTATTTTTAGCTTAGGGACAAAAAGATAGTATTTCGTTTCACTTGATGAAATCTCCCCGCTACTGTCTTTATTGTACTACGTTTTACAAACTTACGTGGCCACAGCAACACGCTCCGTTATTATGAAGCATGCAAAACGGAAGGGATGGTAGGATTTGCACCAGGAGGTGAGACATTTATCAGAGCGCAACGCATTTCGAAATGGCAACTTCCCTCGTCCCCTTGAGTGGCTGCACAATATTACGTGAGACGAACTTTCGCTCCCCCTGTGCGTATGCAACATCATTCTTCTGAAGTTATGTGCAATTAAATTAACACAAGGTCACTTCGTAGTCGAATTTTAGGCTAGGTTGGCTTCTTCTCATCAACCTGCATTCACGCGACACACGCGGAATAATCTTCGGTGTTCCCGCTTAAAATATCTTGCCGAAGCTTGATCTAATAGGCGCATCACAAGTTAACGTCAGTGAACCGTAAACATCGGAAATTGTTATCTTTATTTTCTGTACTTACACTGCACTTACACGTTCTCTCTGGCTACAACAACCCCTGTAGTTATCCTACGCATTCAGTATTCCTATCAGGCTGCCAGGCAGAACTCACATATTAGCATCGAAGAAGTTGTTCCTTAAAAAGGATGGATAAAAAATGCAACCCACTCTCGGGAATTTAGATATTCAGTTATAACTTTCTCCTGAATTTGCCGTTTATTGTAACATTCCCATACCTGCATAATAAAGCTACAACAACCTTTCTCCTGCCGGAACGTGCTGTGCTGTATAAAATCTTTCTCCTAATTTTTCTTGTGAGCAGATTCCAGCACGTCTGCGTCGCATTTTGCAAGAGGTCAAATAAACACTGACCTCACAAAAACATGCGGGCGAGTACATTGCTGCGAGATGTACGACACTTATATTGTTGAACTACACTCGCATACATTTCTGCTGCAATGCCAATTATTGACGAGAAGTTCACAAGAACTAGTGCCAGGCAAGGCACTTGCAATTGGTTAAAATAAAGCAGGGCTGAAGTTCACTGACTTCAATGACAAAGTTGAATGACTTTTATGGATGCGAGGTAGTATGCGCCTATTTTATAATGTCAATCATTTCCGCAAACAACCTTTTTCTCATAGAGTTAATATAAACATTTGTAAAACTTACCCATCATGAGCGGAATAACGTAGATTAGCAGACCAAGCATACTCAACTGTCGGTAAACCGTACCACTCATCAGCAGAAACGTATTTTTCTGCGGTTTCCGTTTGGGATTTCTTCACTCCGCTGGGAATAAAACCCATAGATTTTTCGTGACCATCACATCTTTTCGCATCATCCTTTTCTGCCACATTAACATACACACAACGGAACATTTCTGTTAAAGAGCAGAAACGAGGCCCACTGCTCTAGCATCACTCTGCGTGGCTAAGTAAACGCTTCCTACAACAATTCCTCCTACTAGCTTTTAATAAAACCACTTCTACACCTTTGCCGAATTTTAATATTTCTCTTTTACTTTGCCGAATTTTGATATCTCTCTGTTACTTGACTACGTCAGCTACTGCTGTCCGGAATCCCAACCATGAGGCAGAAAAAATTGTAAGATAAGGAATTGAGTGGAGTGCATTCGGCAGACATTCTTAGATAATGAATGGGAGACAACCATTGTTCCTAAAGACGTCAGTGTATAACACCAGCATGTTACTGGTACTCACCTGCGGGTAGAAACTTGGAGGCTCAACAAAAGTGTTCGACCTAAATTGAGGACGACTCAGCGAGCAATGGAAGGGAGAAGGATAGGTGTAACATTAACGGACAAGAAGAGAGCGGAGTGGGTCAGGAAACAAACGCACGTTAAGGGTACATTAGTAGAAACTAAGAAGGAATTGGTGTGGGCAGGACACGTAATGCGAAGGCACGATGACCACTGGACACTAAGGGTAACAGAGTGGACCCTAGAGAAGGGAAGCTTCGCAGGGGTGGCAGAACGTTAGAATGGCAGATTAGATCAAGAAGTTTGCGTGAATAAATTTGTGGCAGTTAGCTGAAGACCGTGGTAATTTGAGATCTATGAGAGGAGACTTTTCGGTGTAGTGGGCGTCGACAGGCTGTTGATGATGATGATTAAAGTTATCAAAGTTTTAGCTGAGCCAAAGGTTGCCTTTGAAAGGCTAACGCTCTATAACGATTGAGATGCTACGATCAATATATAGTGTGTATTTTGCTCTCTGCCCGCTAGAATAAGCGATAGTACCATGTTCAATCAGGAAGCAGCGTTCAGGAGTGAATGCATGTGTCTCATTAAAAGCGGCTTGGCTTAGGGTGTGAACTCACTTCCGGTTACAAAGCATAGAAACCAAGCTTCGCTTCATAGAGTGTGCCGTCGGATATTGTACATTTCAGTAGAAAAAATATCCAAAAGAGCTCAAAAAAGAACACTAGCGGGTGAATATTCTACTCCTTTTGTGCAGTATACCTAGTGAGTGCTTATGTGTTGGGTTTTACCTCTACAGAGCATAAAAGAACTGTCGTTAAGCAACAAAATATACCGACATGGGGGCTTATATTTCGGCAGTGTGTTCCATGGCGAAAACTTCATTTTACCGCCTTTAAGCGCCGGTCTGACCTTCAGAAAGAACTTTAACGCTGTGCCAATTCACACTTTTCTTTGTTGACAGGAGCTGTTAAGGACTAGCAATATCCGTAACTCGCACTAAAAACTCTCGAATAGTGAGGGAAAGTCGGGAAGACATAAGGGCCTAGGAGCAGGTGTTTGGAGTGCGCGCCTAAAATAAAATTTAGATAGAGAGGTCCCGAGAATGGAATTGGGGTTTTTTACACCATGAAGCCGGGCGTCTAACCACTGGGCCTCCACAAAGGCAGAGGGGTAAGGTGTTGGCGGCGGAGGAAATCTATAACAAGTGCAGCCAATTGGACAGGAGGAAAACTCGTCCCATGGTCATAATCGAACCTGGGTCTCTCGCGTTATGAAACCAGCGTCTATACGATTGGACGATTGTAGCATTTCCGAAGCACAACATTTGCTTTGGGTTCGTAGCTTCGGCGTTGGCTTTGGACTTGGCCATGGTAACTGGCGTGTGCTAACTCTGTGCCCTTTTTGAGAGATGTAGAAGCCTGATCACGAAACCATCCGGGACTGTCTGTCATAGAAAGCTTTTAGCGGCAAGTTGAAAGTAAACGTGAGGCGTAAAAGCTGGGTCTCCGACGAAGGAAGAGGGGCCCAGCTCTGCCCTTTCTCCAGCCTTGCATCACTATTGCAAGCTACCGCAAAGTTTTCTCTTTTGCGAAGTAAAATTCAGTACCCAACTCCAATGCAGCTGTAGCCTACAAGAAACTATACATATTTACACGATATTTTGCCGTTGAATGAAATTCGTTCAGGTAAAGAATTTCAACAAGAGAGCATGGCCCATTTCGTACACTAGCATTTCAGCTGAACAGAGTAGGACGACAGACGTAATTGACAAGAACGTCCTTCTCTCCGAAGTAAAAGCTGCATACACTTGAAATTTAGTAATATGGCTGTAAAACGTAAGCTAAACAGCTTGCTCAGAAATTTTCTAGTTCAAGGAAAATCTATCTGGGTCCAAAGATTGAACCTGGACTGTGCAACTAAAGAGGCCAGCCATCTGTAGCACGAGAGAGAGTTTATTAACGGCTCAAAATCGTGGAGAAGTGCTATTCGGAAAGATTTAATATCAATCCCCAATTCGGAGTTTGTTTGCGCACAAGAAAATGTGGCATCCACTTAAAATGCAGCCGTACAGCTACAAAGGAAAGCAGTAAAGCTTTCTCAGAACCTTCCGAGTTGAAGAAAAAAATTGCGCCAATCCACCCCGTGAATGTGGTTGGAAAGCAAAGCTGTAAACGGCACCCATAACGATTACCCATGCGACGTTACTTAAATTCACTCACATCGCTCTACAAATAGCAAAACCAGAGAGAAGTGAAATGCACTTAACCACACTATTTATTACTTCAAAGAGATATTCTTGGTAAGGTTAAATCAACGCAGATGCATGAATGGTGTTTTGTTGAATTGTATTGGTGTAGCATAAGAGTGGAAACTTTTTTCATAAAATAAAGTAAGCTCCAACCCGGTGTTACACGATCTGTCTTCTCCGTGTCTACGCCGCGGACGGAGGTGACGAGATTTGCGGCAGACAAGGAGAAGGAGGAAGAAATACTTCTGTTCAGATTTCTTTATGGCCCAGAGTGCAGCCCTAGGGAGTGATTCCATCTTCTGCGGGGCTCATATGCAGTCCCCGTGGCCTGTGGTCTGTCCACCCGCTGAAGCTGGGTACGTAGAGAGGGCCTGGACAGCAGCATCTCCCATTACTCTTGTGGGTAGTTGACGGAAAGAGAGGAGGGTGCTCAGGGCTAAAGTCGCACACCCCGATTACGGGATTGAGTGTTCCTATTTCTGAGCAAAATTTACATTCAGCGTCGTAGCGATTCGGATACATTAAGTGAAGACGCGTAGGCTGTGGAAGGAGCCCGGATTGTATGAGCCGTCTAGGGTAGTTGTTGTTCTCTGGAAAAGGTCAGGGTAAGGCGAAGGTATGGTCTGTCTCAGAAGGCGATAATGCTGGGTTATCTCCCTGAACGTGACAAGCGAGTTGACTGTCCTCGTGCAGCTCCATAGCACGGGAGGTAAAAGCGCAAGCTTGTTGGGTGGGCGTATATTGTTGCCCCTGTGAAGCGTGAGGGGATGTCCAGAAGAGCTGAATGGAGCTGTTTGGTGAGTGGTTTTTTAGCACGCGCAGTGCAGGTCAGAACACCAAACCCTACTGGTAATTCCAGTAGGCTTGCTGGGAATCGATGACTACCCTCCGAACCCCTGGTTGAGCGAGAGCCAAGGTGATGGCTGCCTCTTCTGCTGCCGTCATTTCTTGGGTCCTAAGCAAGGTACACGCAAGGAGGTTGGGGGAGTGGGAGTGCCCGATGATGGCGTATTGCTGCCTCGATGTTTGGAGGCGTATGTGTAGATCACTGCATGATCCCCACCGAGGGGGTGTTTAGAGCTTGAGCCCTTGCTTTTCGGTGACCCTCGTCATGTGAGGGGTTCATATTTCTAAGCAAAGGGAGCATCTTTAGTTTAAGTCGCCTAGAGTGTGGGAGTACGTCAAGCGCAGTGACACAGTGGGCTGCCCACCCAATCTGGTGAACCATGCAATTACCCATCGCAGTTCTGAGTCGGACCTTACGGTTAGATAGATGGCCTTCTATCAGCTCTTCCACCGTGTTGTAGAGCCCCGTGCTAAGCAGCCTGTGTGTGACGCACTCATGGGAAGACCATGGCCTGCTCGACCGCCTTTCTAATCATTATATAAAGCATCTTTATGTCCTCCTTGTCGAGAAGAAGACAGGGGGTTGATGTAAGTAACTCTCGAGAGGACAAAAGCTTCAATTAATCGAAAGGTACCGGCGTCCTTTATGCCTCGCTTCTTGGTGGCAACTCGCCCGATTATGTGTATGATTTGATTGATGCTGTTTTTGAAGCGCTGCAAGGAGACGTCACTCTTGGCGTTAGCCTCGAGATGTCGGCACAAGATCTCGATGCTGGGGCTTGGAAGTGATGGCCTGGCCATCAAGGACTATTTAAATGTATTCCTTGTTTTGCGTGAGGGCGGACGACAAGGAGCTGTGATTGTTTACGTGAACACTGGAGGCCACAGGCTTGAGCACATTGGCGTACTAGAAGGAGATGCCATGCATGGGTGTGAGCTTCCTTTAATTTTTGTAACTCTTAGCACCTGAGCAAGGTGCACACAGGGCTGCTAGATGGGCGTGAGTGGTCGCGTGACGCTTTCACGTGGCATTCAGCGAGAACGTAGGGGGTACACCCGTAGATGTGTTTGGTGAGTACACCCCCTGTCTTCCCAGTATTCGCGTGTGCTCGTAGCTAAATCGGTAAGACGACGGGATCTCGCTTTGTTAGTCTATTAGTTCCAGGTTTGATTCCCGGCGGTGCCAGTAAATTTTTTTATTTCTTCGCTGGAGTTTTCTGGTGACACCAACGGTCGCGAAAGAACCCTTGGGGGGTAGAGGTAAAAAGCTTTGCCTTAAAGTTAGTCCTGGTCCACGATTACCACCCGGGACCACCGCTTATCGGAGCGATCGCTCTACAAACTGAGCTAACCGGGATTTTTCTTCATTCCCGGCTTGGTACAGTGTCAAAATAAAAAAAACAGGCAGTTCAACAAAAATATCGCAAGAAAACCCTAACCTCTACAACGTGCGCTCGTATGAAAATGTTTTAGGTTATCCAATTTATCGAGCGTATTAACTTCATCAGTTTTCCTGCTTTCAATTTTGATAACATACACAATATAAGCGATGCTTTCAATAAGACACTCCCTCGACCATAAACGTGTGAGGCGTCATGCATCCGTTATTAAGTGTTAGAAGAAACATATTCAGTACGGAGATACTGTGAGTTTTTTTCTTTAGTGCCCGCTGGAGAATGTACCAGTGGAACACTCCGGCAGAACACGCCAAAAAAAAGCGCTCTACGTTCTCTGTTTTACCGCAGTGTTGGATATTCATGGGGTCGCTGGAAATAGTTCTTTCTCTCTCATCCTATATATGGCGGAGAGCTTTCCAGTGTGTACCTTCCACAAAGAATAGGTGTTTGACTGACAACTTCACAAGAACTTATTTAACACGGTTTAACACTTCTTGCTTGAACCTACCCAATATAAGGAGTGGTAAAGCAGCAATCGTAATGCCACATCAGCCGTACCTTTGTATAGTTTTTTTGAGGAAGAACAGGAAGGTATTCGTATGAAGACCTGGGGTTTAGATAATAAAAGACCTAAAGTACTTGCAGCCCCGCGGGCTTTTTGTCCTTATTGCACCCGATGACACAAAAGTATCTGGCATTTAGTTGAACTTCCTTGTATGCACTACCGTTCATTGAAAATGGTTGGTCGTGTGTCTAAAGAAAATAAACCTGGAAACAACCTGTCCCAGAATTACGTTCGCCAATACGGGGCGCATAATAACGAAAATACACGGATTCAAATGACTCATTGGCTACTATCCGGAAAGCCAATGAAACACAGCAAACACGCAGTTAAGTTTCGGGACGTTCGCTTATGACATCCACATCAGCTGAAGCATTTTACAACTTTGATGAAATTGAGATAACCTGTGGACTGGCCATGTATAGAGCGAGAGCAGATTCATGAAAATAAACACCTCGAAGTCAGGAATGGGTGTTCATCTGCCAGGGTTCGGGGAAATCTGCGAAGGAGAGAAAGTGTCTGTTGGGGGCGCGACACGGCTTCGAGAATGGAGCACTTACACCATGTGTACTTCCAGGTCGGTTTGACTGTCGCC
>JABSTR010000478.1:0-19522 GCA_013339765.2 Haemaphysalis longicornis | reverse complement strand
GTGCAATACAAGGACGCGTTGTCTCCGTTCGCATGTTGGGGAGGAATAACATCACTTTAAGTCTTTTCTCGTTTATTCTTCAAGTAACGCCGCTTCCTTCCTGTGGTCAACGTCCTTGGGAACTCACGCACAATCGCTTTGCAGCGTCCTTTTTGAGTGGAGAGCTTGTCTCGAGAAAGAGCTAGAGCTGAGTTACTTCCACAACGTAGACTTGTTGGTGATCGCGGGTCGCTGTAGCGGCCTCCCTGCACAATAAATCGAAAGTGAAGGGTGATCGCATACCTGCTTCCTAGCGTTTTTACTTAAACCATGCTGGTGGCGAGAACCGCCGTGCGCAAACACAACTAAATCGCATTATTTTTGTTCTTGCCAAAAGTTACAAACCAACAAGGAAGCCCATGTTCCTTTTGAATAAAGCTGTTTTGAGAGCCGCCAAAATGGTACGAACCTAAATAATATAGGCTGTATAGTTTAACATAAAGCGCGATAGGCCAGCTATGAGAAATGGGTTGTCGATGCGGAACCCTAGGAAGTAGATCAGCACCAGCTTCAGGAAGGTCGCTGCAATTCGTTTCCTTGTCACCATCGATAATCAGCACCTTCGTAACTATATTGAGCGTCACATGTCATTATTTTTCAACAGTAACTCTCGCCGCATGTGACGAAACCAACAGGGATGCGCAAAACTCTTTCTCATTGCAGGCATTCTAGATTACCTAACAAGTAATGATTCCACGCGGCGTTCAGGAATACCACACGACCGTGTAAAGTTTCATAGTAGCCACTTACTTGGCCGAACCGTCCTGTTTGGCAAAGCCGTCCTCCAGAGTCCTCTGGAAACTCTCTGGAAGAAGCAGGGCACCGCCCGCGGCCGCCACGCAGAGTACGGCGGCCACCACATTTGGCACCCACGGCTGCGTAGCGTGGCCCTGCGGGGCAGCGAGCAACGCACCTTGCGTAAGGCCCACACAGTGACGACGAAGTTCGCAAATGCGGGCTAGACTTTTCACCTATCTCATGCATGCATTGGCTACCGTACGGGCACGCTCACAACTACCGCAACGTAAGGTTCCCTTCCCTAAAGAAGAAAGTGCATGAACAGCTGCATCTTACCGGCACTCACCTACGGGGCAGAAGCTGGAGGCTCACAAAAAGGGTACAACTTAAATTGAGGACGAATCATCGAGCAATGGAACGGGAAATGATAGGTGTAGCATTAAGGGACAAGAAAAGAGCGGAGTGGGTCAGGGAACAAACACGTGTTAACGACATATTAGTAGAAATTAAGAAGAAATGGGTGTGGGCAGGGCATGTAATGCGAAGGCAACGGTAATCGTTGCTCGTTAAGGGTAGCAGAGTGGATCCCTAGAGAAGGCAAGTGTGGCAGGGGGCTGCAGAAAGTTAGATGGGCAGATGTGGATAGGATCGACGTTCCGGTTGCCTGTAAGGTAAATGCTGAACATAAGCCTAACAACACATAAAACTCGAGTTTATTGGTCAATGACGACGAGGGCTGCCATCGGAAGTTCAAGGCAAGTTAATCGATGACCACTGGACTGCGAAGTCAACATAACCGCCAACACGTTTGCTTTAGCATACAATACACGTAAAGAGTCTGAGTGCCTCTCTTAATTGTCATAGTTATCTTGTGTTGGATAGCAACTGTTCTATTGAAGACTTCTCGCCCTTAGAGTTTTTACCTTTATATACAAAAATACACGAACGTGGTTGTAGATTAAAAAAAACACAAACCCTTTGTCTGCAGCAGCACATGTGCACAGGTGCGTGGCGCGTGGGCGTGCTTCTGCATGCGTATGAGCGCCCGTGCACGCGTCATATTCCCTCTCCATGTGTGCTGCGTTGACCCCTGGCACGTGTCGGCAAGGGCGTGAATGCTCACCAAGTCGTCCAAGAAGGGCGCTAGCGCGGAGCCGACGTATCCCAGCGTGGAGCAGAATCCCATGGCGACCGAGCGTACAACGGTCGGGTACGTCTCGCTCAGATTCACGTTCACGACGGCGTTATTCACCGAGGAGCCAACCTTCCCCGCCATCAGCAGGCCCAGACGCACCCAAGGGTACTCTGCGCATGCGTGTACACACTGCCATCCACGCCATAAGCGTAATTGCTCTTTTGCGCGGGACATGGGCTTGTCCTTCGAAGCGTGATCTACAGCTGCAAAGTTTAGAGCGGAAACCCGGCCCATAATTTCCGTCGTGTTCTTGGGCCCCACAAAAGTTGTCGGCTGAACAACTTGTTTCAATATCGTTCCGCTTCCTAGGTTTCATATTCAATGTAATATTTTAACAGCATGTTTAGGCCGACACAAATCCGTCCGGCGTGCCCAAAGAGCCCCGAGCGCACGTGAGCGATTTCCTCGCGGCCACCGCCCGCGTCGTCCAAACTTGCGCGTGGGCTTACACCACATGAGGAGATTCCACCTTCGTCGTCGTCGTCGTGTAGCTAACGGCGCGCCACGGTGCGCCGCCCGAAGACGATGACGACAATCTGTCAGGCCATCCGGTTCATAATCCACTAATGACGGCCACCGGAGTAGTTACGAAGAGGTGGAGGTCTACCGAGCGAGGACGCGCTACAAGAGGATTTGCCCTACGCGGCTGCGCCGTCGGAAGATGACGACAAAAGGAATGACGACGATTGCACTCAATAAAGAACTGTACATACTTTAATGGTCTTTGCTTACAGTGCCGTCCAAAACGGCTTTGCACTGCTGGGGTTCAGCTGCTCCCTCTCTTCGGCTGTCAGTGGGGGTTGCGGGAGGAGCTAGGTCGAACCCCCAGCTCATCTTTTTCTCTAGCCTTGCACCACTAGTCCAAGCTATGCCAGTTTTTTTTTTTTACGTTATATAAAGAATTCAGGAAGCTTGCACTCACGCGCAAGACTTTATGGCGAAGCTGTTGTAGGGGACCATTGTCCAACCCATAGTTAAATTTAAGTATCATTGTTTATTGCATAATTGGGGTGCTAGTAATCATCATCAAATGCATCAAAGAGGTCGTCGTCTCCTTCGCGATGATTAGGTGGATGCAAAGTCTCTTCCTCTCATTGTAGACTTCCACCAGCCCAACTGGCGAAGCTTGCACTAAGTCTCGCAAGGCTTTGAACCATAGTGAAGCTGAAAGGATTCTTTATACGGTGACACTCAAGGACGCATCCCCACGCAATTTGTACAAGTTTTAAATTGTTTATTTACATGTTCCGTCATCGCTTTACACTGTGCTAGTATTAAGTCATCGTATTATGTATCGATATCGTTGTGTTCATCATGCCAAGCCATTGACATGTGCGGTAGCACTGCAGTTTTTTTTTCCTAAAGCCACTGCGGGAGCTACTCAGTGGTCGCCGCGAGGCACGGCTTCACGAGCGCTCGGCATTTTCTCGCTCCTTGTAGTTTTGCCAACTTTTTTGTTGTTGTTAAAGCAACTGCGCGTGCCGGGAACGCTCGGCGGTCGCCGCGAGGCACGCGCTCACAAGCGCTCCGCCATTTCTTGGTATGTTTCCTTTAACATAGAACTTGCGCCTTCTACAACAGCTCCGCTGTTATAACTGCAAGTTAAATACCGGACGCGCCCCACCTCCCTTACCTTCATCAAAGGTGTCTCACCAGTGGGAAATACCGCCTATTTGCGGGATTTTCTTTTTCTCTTCCATCGCGTAACAGAGACCCAAATTAGGACGGCCGTCCCTTCTCTTCTGGCATTTTCCAACGTTAGGCCAAACGCTGCGCTTTGAGTTCTAACTGGTACCAACCCTTTGACCAACAATGGGCTTAGCCCATCGTTGACTACAATGTTAGAGCTACCTATCGTTAAGCCCCAACACACATAAGCACATAAACCCACAGGTTCACTGGTCAACGTTGGCTGCTAAGAAAAGTTAAGCTAGAGCAGGAAGTGCAAGCACCCGTGCAGTGTGGCACACCACGTAGTACCAGGTGCCCAGAGGTGCATAAGTCAACGCCGCGCTTCTTCTTTTTTTTTTTTTTTCATTTAGTGCGAGCGGTTAACACCCGCAGTGTTACACACACCCAGTTCTGATGGAGGCGAAATAGAGTACGCCCCTGTGTACGAGATTTCGGCGCCCGTTAAAGATCCCCAGGTGGTCAAAATTAATCCGGAGCCCTCCATTATGGCGCCCCTCATCGCCTGCGTTGCGTCGGAGCGTTAAACCCCACAATCAGTCAAATCAAGCAGGAGGGCAGTGAGGCTTAGTTCCCTTCCAGTCCCTGAGTTCCCTTTGAGTTCCCTACAATCATTTGAGTTCCCTCACCGAGTGGCAGGAGACATAGGGCGACCATGACCAGAGCCGACAAGACCATGGTGCCGCAGATGATGCACCGCCGGCGGCAGTACTTCACGATTAGCGCGTTGATAACCTCACCGGGTACTCAGACAGGCAGCGAGGGTGAAGTTGAGGTACGGGTTTGCCACCCACGCTCACCGTAGACACCGTCATGCGGTACCACATAAGGCTGCATACCACCCTGCGAAAAGAAATCAGTATACAAATAGGCTTTCAGTTTGCGATCTGTCACTCTGCATACAATGAGAACTTCCAGGCATATATGGGCCTTGTGACAGTTCGCGTGCTCCAGTTCAAAACTATTGCAGATGTTTAATAACTGTTCCGTAAGGTGTTGCACTACAATGAGGTGCAAGGACAGAAAATAGAGAACGCGGGAAAGAGGATGGCTTACTAAACTTGATAGAAGATGTTCAGAGCTGCTCACTGAATGCCACAAAATAAAACCGACATCACCATTCTAAACCAGCACGCACGCCAATAGCAAATAACAACTTGTATTGCACATTATAGATTATTACTCATCGCACCTTACTTAAACTGATGCCCAACTAAACGCCATAGCGACTACCACTGTGTAATACTGAAATGTTTATGTGTTGCTTTCGGTTTGAACACTTGAACTCACATCTGCAAGCTGAGCAGCACTGTTATTTTCGCCCAGACTTTTGTGGAGAAAAGGTCAGCAATAGACCCTCTGTTAACATCACGTGACTGAAAAGGAGAGAAGAGAATGTTATGGAAATCTGCGATTCGCTTGCTCGCGCGCCTTGACTACATCCTCACACAATCGCGCACGAACACACCGGCCCCTTTTGTAGTATTGAGGCACTGAGCCCAGCTATGCAACCAAAGAACTTCTAGCACATAAACAACGTCGTGATATGTTATCATCATCATCAGCCTGTCTACACCCACTGCAGAGCAAGGCCTCTCCCATAGATCTCCAATTATCACGGTCCTGCACTAATTGCTGCGACTAATTTATCCCTGCAATGTGATGTATAAAGCATACGTGTTACCTAGCCTCGCAATGCTCCTTCGTATGATTTAGAGGGGCCATGAAAACAAAACAGAAGTTTGGGTTCCCTCGAGTAAGTGCACTGACCCAATAAATAATTGCAATATTTTCGTAAACTTCCAATCAACAGCTAATAAGTTACTAAAGAAAACATATCAAGCAGTCCGTACTTTCTCGCCCGGTTCCTATGCATACGCCACGCGAATTTTGTGCGGTTGGCGGCCGCCGACTAAGGAAATCGCCAAGAAACATGACTGTGCAAGTGCAGTGGTGCCGCTAGTACAGTTTGATTCATATCACCTGGGTGCTGACGCGCAGTTAAAAGCTTGATAGCTCTTTCCCTAGGTTTCCCTAGAATACGTCACTGCTGACGTCGTGTACCGCGAACTTTGAACGTTTTCAATTCTTTGTATTTTTTCCTCTTAAAAACGTCTATCGGTGCTGGACTGAAGTTCAGAGAGTTACCAAAATGTGCTTCTTTCAAATAAAATGAGTTGTATTTGTCTTCATGGCTTCTTTAAGAAAGTCGCTTACCCATACTGAATCCGGCTTTGTCTCTCTGAACGTAGCTTTGTCATGCGGTTTAGTAATATAGATAAATTAAATTATAAAGGATTATGTTGTGTCCTGTTCCCAAGTAATCAGTTAAAATACAGATGAAGCTACACAATACGCTACATCTTTCTAATACACTTAAGGTAGATTTTTCGCTATTTATTAATTCATTTACCACCGGGTATTAAGCAGGGTACATAAAACTGACCCGGCAGGCGGATAATGCAGGTCAAGATTCTCCGTACCCTGCTCCCTTGCATCATCCGCAATTAAGGTCCTCACAGATGACTTTGTTCCTGTTCAAATTCGTTCAAGCTTTGAGAAGACTTTCATAACACATCAAACTAGTGTGATAAATGTCTGATGAAGTATACATGTTAACGAATGAATACAATGAGAATATTTCTAAGCAGCAAAAAAACTGACCCCAGCCTGTATTTTTTGGCGATTTTTTTTAATTGTCTGTTTATTCTTCTACAATACCTCGGTCTTACTATTCAAGCAGCGTAATGTGAAATGGGAATGTTGGCTACGTAGCTAATAATGCCAGTCGCATGCTTCGTTATCAGCGTTGCAACTTCTTCTCTGTGCCGAGCCCACATAAATTGTCTGTAAAGACACCCGTTTGACCAAAGCTCGAGTACTAACACGTTGCATGGGACCTTTCTCCGCAGGCAATCGCTTTCGCCCTAAGGTAACTCAGAATCGATGAGCCAATTTTATTCCAATAAAATTATTCTCGGCATGCCCAGCTCAAAAACGATGGAAAATAATTCTTAACCAGATACTATCGCGTTTGCTTCTTTATAAAATTAATGTCACGACATGTTCTAGTACAGCCAGTTTTCCCCTTACCTCCGATGTATCGTGTTGCTCTGAACACAGATACGTTGGAATTCAGAGAATTCTATATTCAAACAAGCCTGTATTCAGATGCGGGCTTGTCTGAATACATACAATCCTGTTTTGGCGTGCATCTTGATTCTTTCATTCATATACGTAGCTACGACTGGAACCACTTTCCTGGTGGCCGACATTACGCCGACATCACGGATTCCGGTAGCTTCAAGATCAGCGTACATAATGACACCACTCGATACAATGCTCCTTTTCTGCAACTATCAAACCTGTACCACTCCTTAATACAATGCCTTTGGTACCGAAAAAATAAAACAAAAGAAAAAATAGGAAAAGTGCATGCTGTTTAAAAGCCAGAAAACAGCAGCTACTCGGTAATTTTTAATAGCTCGGTGTACTTCAGCAATTTTTGCGGATTTGAAAGGTTCGCGATTCACCAAAACTACGTATTTTATTTCCATACCCCTTTAATACATGCAACTTGTCAGCGCATAATGACTGCCACAAATTCAGCCTGCACGCTACTGACAAAGGCACCTATTAGCGATATTTTAGCGTTCCAAAGAATCACTCACGGCTGCCTTGTTGCGCTTGGCCTCGTCGATAATTTCGTCGACCAGGTGTGGTGGCATGCTTCCGTGCTTAGCGAACTGTGCGACCACTTTCTTGGCCGCTGGGAACCGGCCCGTGGCCATCAACCATCTGGGAGATTCTGCCAAAAAACTGTCAATAAGTGCGTTAAAACAGCTTTCCCGTTGGGTTCGCGCTGAACCAGCCATCCGCACTGCTCACCCCACCCCACCTACAGAGGTAATTGCAGTAAAGCATGGAAGCAAGCATGGAAACAAATACATCGTGACAGCATGCCCTGGAAGCAAAGTTTCATTGTCGCAATGCCTCATTTAAGTGCGTATACAATATATACGAATATAGTTCTAATTACAGTCCTGATGAAGCTTTAGCAATCACCAAATTGCGTGCTTGCTTGAGTGATTGATTGTGGGGTATAACGCGCCGACGCTACACAGGCTACGAGGCGCGCCGTAGTGGAGGGCTCCGGATTAATTTTGTCCTCCTGGGGATCTTTAATGTGCGCCGTAATCTTGAACACACGGGCGTTTTCGCTTTTCGCCTTCATCAGGAAAGCGGCCGCCGCGGCCGGGATAGCAACCCCTAACCATAAAGGCTATGCATCCGGTCGCGTACTTTTTACCGCATTAAAAACCACACCAACTCACAGCGTTTCGTTAATATACTTTTTTTCTTTTATACAGCAGTTTATTGCTATTTTAGTCATAGCGGCAATAAATGCATGCTTCTCTTAATCGTTGTTCCTTGCCTAATTCTCATTAAAACTGCAGCTGTGCGTTCTTGCAACAACCTTCGCGTTGCTCGGATATATCCAAGTGCAAAAGCTGGGGATTTTAGTTGCTTGCATAATGTGGATCACTACAGCGCTCTCTGTTAACAGCACTAGGTATGTGTTGTCTTACCAGGAGAGTACCAGCAGCGGTGCTAGCGGCACCGCCGCGTAGAGCTGCGTGAGCCTCCAGTCTTTGGCCAGGTACGCGAGCCACGGCACCAGCACCATGCCGGTCGTCCAGCCGCTGCCCATCATCATCGCTGGCATGTAGCGGTAGCGCGGTGACACAGTCTCCACGACTTCAGGTGCGTGTGGAATAATAAAAACACAGCCTCATTGAGAAGAACCATGTTCGCCCTTGATTTCGTAGCTCATTCTCATGCGAAGGAATTTTCATTGAAGCACAAGGGAATCAGCTGAAGCAGTTCAAGGGCAAGTCTTCTGCTGCAGTTTGTTAGTGTCTCCATAATTTCAATAGCTTCATCAGTCTGTTAATCAGTCTGTTGCTCTTAAGGGGCCTTGTTGTTAGACTCTCTTACAGCACAGCCAGCACTGTTGTAACGTGCGACAGATGCAAAAAAAGACATAATGCTTCGTGTTAAGCGTGCAAACGTGCGGAGAAAAAAAAACATCCTGCCTATTGGTTTTCCAGATAGGTTCAATATGTTTAATGCTTAAGCGTTCTTAGGCTAATTTCTCTTCAAATATGTCTCGTCCGTCCATTTTTTTTTTCCTTTCGCCTGGAACGTTTGACATCATGCGTCTAATAACCAATTGTTTATCTGTGCAACCAGAAAGCACCAGGCAACAAACAGTGTGTGAGAGAGACGAGAAGAGAGAGTGAGAGAGAAGAGAGAGAGACAGAGAGAGAGAGAGAGAGAGAGAGAGCTCTTTATTAGAAGGAAGCAAAGAGGTCTGCTGGCATGTATGTCGCCTACATGCTACTCTGCGGGGATGGGTGGAGGGGAATAAAGCCCCCTAGGAAGCAGGGCGAAAGAGAGGCGAAAAAAACTGTGGTTGATTCCTCGTCATAGGAATCGGAAAGCACGAAAGTGAAACGTGCAGAGAAATCGGCAGCGAAAGGAGCATGATTGTGGGATGACGGATGTCTTGTCGGTGTGCTTTGCGAGCGACGTCCTGCTAGCCGGTCACTTCAGGAAAGGTGCGACCATTTCGGTCCTGATTCCGTGGTGTATACGGCAGACGGTTGCGTTGCGACGAGCTCAGCTGTGGAAAGCGAGAGGTAGAATTTGTAGTTTGAACCGTGCACGCGCGAACGCGTTTCGCTACCCGCTGGCTTTTCTCTTCGCATCAAATCAGTCGGCGTTCGCGCCATTCGCCCGTCGGCGTCGCTACGACGCAGCTCACGCCAACTCTCGGCGCTTGTTAGCATCATGATGCACTACTCGCTTCGCTTCCCTCTCTACACGGCAGCACCATCCGCGTCAATGAAACTTTTTCTGCCGTTTATCCTGTGTTCGTTGGGCTGGCGTCATTTCCGTGACGGATATGACGTCATCGAAATCTTGGTGTATCCGGGAATACAACACTTTCGTGTTAAAAATGAAGAGGTAAAAAATAAGGTAACATGGGATGTTCCGTGGGTCACGTAAAAGTCCAGGTGGTCTCACAGGATAACGATGTAGAGTTCTACATTGTCTCTGCGACGCCGATGTCGTGTAAATAATCAAACACTGCATCTAATACTCTTCGCTGGTATGATCAAGAACTGTTTCATAAGAGCTTTCATTGAAAGCCCTTCTTGGAACAGTGAGTGGCGCGTTGTGCCAATTGTGCACAAAGCGCCCATTTACCAGCCCCGCAATTTTCTTGTCCTTACTGGCTATTGTCTTTATATTTACGTAAATTTCAACAGAGAATAAGGGCGCTAACATCACTAAGAGTCTTATCTAAATTGCAATAGATATTATCGCAAGTCTTACTAAGGGCTCTAACATCACTAAGTGTCTTATCTCAATTGCAATTGATATTATCGCAAGTCTTACTGAGTGTGTAGGTGACTGCCGAGTACGCGGAGACCCCGATTGCCATGAGAAAACGCGAAATGTAGTACATGGTGGGTGTAGTGGAAAAGGCGGCCATGAAACTCGCACCCGACTGAGAGACAACAGTCCGCCCAGTATGGTTTTCTTGCGGCCAAACCTGCAGAAACGAAAAGCTGACGCTTGCGGGGTACTCTGAAAAAGGCTATACCTGTGGAGCGCACACGTTGACACCTAATCGTTTAAGCTCGGAAAGAGTCCTGAAGTTGCTTACATCAATCAATCAAATCAATCAATCAATCAATCAATCATCAATCATCAATCAATCAATCAATCAATCAATCAATCAATCAATCAACAATCGATGGATCAATCAATCAACCAATCAGTCAATCAATCTCAATCAATCAATCAATTTAATTTATTTTGCCTCTGTACTGGAAAAATTGAAAAGCCGGAAAATGGAAAAAAAAACCACTGTTCCATCCAATACGTTGATCCAAGGAGGCACAAGATTGCAATCTCGGTAAAAAAATTACTCTCACGCCTGCTTCCAACAAGTCGTTTTTATTTGCGCCCCAAAAACTTTGTACCTTATCAAAAGTTCGGAGGTTGAGCCTGATAAGAGGCAGATTCACGATGACTCGAAGTATTTTCGTTTCTGTCTTTTTGTGCGACAGTTTGCCGACAGATTTCTGCTGTCGTACCCCACACTAAAAAATATTAAGTTAGACATAAACAGGCAGATAGTAATAAGACAGACATGGTACCGTTTCACATAAAAGATACCGGCTTTTCTTAGACTTCCTGTAAAATCGCTTTAGTTTTTTAGGATAAAATTTATACAGTGGTCCCACAGGTGTTGCTCTCAAAAATGTATGCCAGTTATTTCGACGCATTCTGTAGGGCCAACTTCTTGTCCCCTAAAGCCCTGTCTACCACTGGAATAAAAAAAGACTACTTTTGTTTTCCCAGCTTCCCTATTAGGGCTGTCTTTAATTGTGAAAATGCTTAGTTTTTCCTGTACTACTATTTTGGCTGTAGTTTGAAGCTTGGTACAGTCTCTGGACTGGAGCAGTACAATCGTGAACATAGCATATAGCCTAGAAACTAATAAGATACATTTAGGAAAGTTTTGCCTCGGTTCAGAGTTCTGTAGATGTATGTCTTGCTCTTAAATCATTTTTATGTTATTTATTTCAACTTGTATAGCCTGAATTTCACGATTGTTATAACGGGTCTTGTCTTCATGGGTGTGTGTGGTCTGATAGTATGCTGTTTTGGTACAAACACAATGTAAGCCCAAGCAACCTTTTTATTCAGATTGGCCATGTACGTGTGCAGTATAAAATACACTGCAGCTGAGCCCCATAACCGCGGGAACCGTGTCACTGTGATGTTTTGGGACATCAGAGTGACACGGCGGCATAAATGAGAGTCGACGTCTTACCAGTCGGCGATGTGGGACGTAACAACGGCCCCTAACTACCATGCCGGCGAGGAAGATGCTCTGGACGAAGGAAACCATCCACCTGTTGCCGCATACCATGTCCCACTGGGAAAGTCGACGAGTGAAATTCATTCGAAAGGTTCCTAAAGGGACAGCGATACACATTTGAACACGCCAGATAAACGGCCCAGTCTTATATTAGTCGGAGAAGGGTGACGAATTGGGCTTTCTGGTACAGGAACACCAGAAAAAGTAACTGTGCAATAGTGGGCTCCTACTGTGGAGACCCAGGTTCAAGACTCGTGCGAACTGAAATGTGTTTTCAGGTTACGCTTTACGGTAGCGGTCATGTTCTGGAGCGGACAACAAGAACAGCACCAACCATAGAGTTTCATACTAGTATATTCTAGAGGGAAAACTGGCGCCACTGTCTAGGGGAGCCGCGCTTCAGCGAGCGTTCCGTCATGTACCGGGCAGGCGCGTTCCGCTTATCCTTGCATGACCATGAACAGGATGAAAAGTTGCCTCTGGCTGCAAAACAGCAACAATATTACTGTAAAAAAATTATTCAAATTTGTTTCGTGTTTATAAAATGAAAGCAACGAAATCGTTGTCGGTGATTATTTAGAAGCTTCATGCGAAAAAGAAAAAAATGAACCTTTTTTGTTGATTTGGCTTCGAGACAAAAAGAAGACATGTGGCTAGCTAAGCCAAGTAGGCGAGGAACGTCGCTAAGTGCAATGGCCCCGCCCACGACGGCCCGCAATTGCAACGCCAGATTCCGTCTAGCATATATACTATGAAACTCTATGGCACCAACGACGGGTTTTTTTTTTTTCGCATGATGGGGCACCTGTCGCTTTCACCGTAATAACACCAGCCAGTAGCCCTCTACAGCCCCTTCCTTGTAACTTCGTTCCTACGGCGATGGTCCTTTCTCTCTTTTTTCTCAACTTCTATCCCCGTTGCAGCAGCGTCGGCAAGCCGATTCGATTATTCTCCCGCGTGAACACCTTTCAGAAAAAAAATCACTTATGTTTTGAATAGTCTCGTGGTAGTCGAATACAAACATTTGAGGATGTAAATACATTTCCTAATATGGTTATATTAAATCTCGGGGCTTTGAATATCAGCGCCAGAGTACACCTGACATGTAAAGAATATTTGAATTTACTATTTCATTCACAGCCTCAGTTCTAAATTCGCCTGTTTATTACAATAGCCTGCATTAAACAGCTATATCGAGTACCAACTGACGTAGTCTACAAATGCTCAAGCTAAATTCGTTCTCTTGCCTCTGACGACCAACGCACACGTCACTCACCTCCTCGTTGACTGTCTTGCCGTACACGCTCCGATCGTAGACCCAGGATGTGCACAGTTCAAGATCCCCACTGGTGTCCTCGGCTGCACCTCGGGCACCATTCCAACGGTAGCACACTGCAGTGTCATTGTGGTCAATAATGGCGGTGGTGTTCGTCCAAGCGTTAATGGCTCTTCCCGAAGTTGTGTTGGCTACCATCTCCACAACATCGGTGCAGTGGAACACGATGTTCGACGGAGCCACGAACACGGGCATCATCATGTTCCATGTCGCGGGCAAGCCACGGGTAAAGGCGAACACGAAAAGGATTAAGTGGCTGCGACACAGCTTGTCTAGCACAACATCCACCGTAGCCGGAGCCATCTCCTAGCAGCTAGCTGTGAAAGAAAGAAATGCCAAAAAGAACATGCCATGGTCATAAATTATGTGGAACGATCCAGCAACTTTTATCCTGACTGCTACTCGCGGGTAATTTTGTAAAGTACAGGGCTAGCATGCACTACGAGGAATCCAATCCTTCCGTGCATTAAAAAAAGGAAAAGTCAGGCTTAAGCACAAACTTATACACCAACGCACTTTTTAACATGAAATAAATTTTATTGCTCTATAATAGGGATTTTTTCTTTGTTTTACTATCTTTCAGGACTTCAAAGGGGCAAATAAACGTTGGTCTTAAATCAGGACAGCTTCGATCGAAACAATTAGATGGTGGTTTATAAAACCGCTGTGATTGAAAGCACACAGAGAAGGTGACAGGACAACAGTCACCAATTAGGTAGAGATAATAACTTCTTTGGAAGCCAAAAACTCACGAATCCTGATGCCACCATTAGAGCGATGGAATGGCGAAAGCTCAGCGGCTTCTTATCATACCAAACTGCACCCGGTCATCTTGATTGTTACAGCCCTTCATTTTGAAGAAACACAGCGCATTTTTTGTTTTTTTGTCACTGACGTGCCACCCCTTCCTAGCCACTTTCCCTGCATTAGGCTTCTTCAGCTGTAGCGTTCTCCGAATGGCCAATGTATCACTACGCACGCCCAGGCTTGGAGTACTTCGGCAGCCCCGCCTCTTCTCCCACCCAGACCTCAATATGGCCACGTAACTAGAGTCACCGAGACATGTGGATTATGGCACTACGACGACAGCGGTTTTTTTTTTTTTTTTTTTTTTTGCTGCACCACGTACCCTGCGCCATTGCAGACGCGCCAGCCTCCGTTGCAGGCCGGCTACTGCGAGAGGTAGCCCGTCCCTGCTCTCTCCCCAGCTGGCTTTTTCTGGTGGCAACGGGCATTTACCTATCGCCGGGGGCCGCATTCGGATTCATGCAACGAAGTTCCCTATGAACGTTTCAGAGTATTGTCCATGTGTGTGCGGTGAAGTAACCTATGTGTGTGCGGTGCTAGTCAGAGTTTCTTGAGTCACGCACATGAGTCACCCTGAAGTTGAAGCTTATCAAGCAGTGCAACTACCCCGATGTAGAAACCGAAAAATTTGAGTTGATTATGAAATCTATTTCACTGAACGCCAACAAACGTTTCTTCGGTGGGACATTTAAAGTGAAAGCCGTATATATCTATCCCCACCATTTCACCATCCAGCAAAGCCGCTTTATTCAACACCGCTTCTCCGCTCCTCCTCGCCAGGGTCGACGCCTTTCTCGAAAATGTTATGGCCCCTCGCCACCGGCGATACCTATTTCGCAAGGTGCGCAATTGTCTGATAATGGCGCCAGCGCCGTTATCAGCATTGCACTTCTAACTCATATGGGACGGACGTGTGTTGTTCGCTCGGAGAGAAGAAAATTTGGCGGGAATTGAAGAAGCGTTGGCGAACGATTGGCAGGAAAAACAACTGAAAGCCACTGCAGCAGAACGTGCAGCCGCCGCCATTCCCGCCAAGTTCCACCTCGTCGAGTAGCTGCGATCGCCCCCGGATGAATGGCATCCTGCCCGCCTGGAACGCCGACGTAAGCAAATAATTTTGTTCAGCTTAAAGGCTTTTGGAGCGACATTTCACACGATGCCTTTCACGTCTAAGCACACGCACATCACCAGTTGCTGGTTTATGCCTGTACATGGAGGGGGGGGAGGGTGCACACGCAGCTAGGCTTCATGCTCTCATCGATGACATGCCCGTTGTGCTGGTGGGAGTTTTGAACGTGGGTGTCTCACGACCCAATGCGACCTGTGTGCTGTCCTCCGTGGTCGAGTGGTTTGGGTTGGTGTATTACACAGACAGTAAGGTGCCTACGACGCGGGAGGGAAGCGAACGGCACCACGTTTGCCCGCTAACAAAGCTCGCGTCATTCCAAGTTTCACTCAACTAATTTGCTAGGAAGAAGGCTAACTGCAAATTACGGACAAACGTGTTTTTTAGTGCCCTTTTTGGACTGGGTCCAGCTTCGCTGGTCATCCTTCTTCACAGAGTGAAAAGGTACTGACTTTTTTTTTCGCTGTGGGTCTGTTTTTTTGTTTCGCTTCTGCACTCGACCATGTTTCATAAACAACTGAGAAAGCGTCTGCGCTCACCATAGCTCTCTAGTTACCCAATAGACAGAAAATTGTAGCTACTAAAAAGCAAAGCCTACCAATTCCTCCCTCCAAGAAACAACCACAGCGTCAGCACTGCTCCACACTCTTGTCCTCGAACGATGAGAAAGTCTGCCAAAATGTCGCCACCACCATCACGTACGCACATCTCTCACGGTCGTATCCTCAGTAAACAAACGTGCGTTCTGTTTGTCTCCTCTGCAAGCAATCTGACATTTAGTCACGTGCTGTCCTTAGCCTTTGACAGAGCAGTTTTTGGAATAGCAGAGCGTTTTCACCAGTGGCCCCCAAAGAGACGAAGATGGATGTTTCGAACATCTGTTGGAGGCCATCATTAGTCAAGCACTTTGCCTGTCACACATAATTGCATGGAAATAGGGACTTTAAATAAAGTTGGGGCAAACAAATTCGGGTTTTCAAAGGGGCAGACCACAGATTATGTAGAGTATATTTTGTTTATTCCAAATGAAAGGGGAGGAAGAAAGACTTTGTTGAATGCCTGCAACAGACAACAGTGTGTAAGGGCATTCCTTAAAAACCTCAACCCGAAACAGTTTTGCTGATAGCACCCAGAACTTTTGAAATCGGAATTTTTAGATTTACCAGATACGTGTCCCGCCAAAAGGAATGCTAGCAACCATGACAGTCAGCCGTGTCGCAACGCACTTTAGTGCACGTGATATCAAAAGAGGTATTTAAACCCTGTCCCCCGCTAAAACAACAATATTATTCGACCTTCCTTTCCATTCGCTCATGCGGTTTTTGTATCACACGCGTTGAAATCGACGGAGTTGTTTTGGACACGTAACGTAGTGCTACGTTTAGACGCTACGTGTCGCCACCTTTCAGACTTCAGAAAGTTTAGTGCCCAATTAAAATTATTTCCTCCTGTTTATTTAGAAATTACTTGCGGTTGCCCAGTATATAAGAGGTGGGTTTTCATATGAGCTAGACGACATATACTCCACAAAAATCGGTTGTCTGTCCCTCTACGACAGACACTGAAATTCTGTAGATTCTAGTAGCCCTACCAAAGTCCATTGGTTGAATTGTAAATGTCATTTCTTCATTGTTACGTTTAAAAAGAGAAATGCTGAAACGGAGGTAGGTGAAGGTGCTCATTATTACGCATGGCGGCTAGGAAGTTTATGCGGACCGTGCAGCAATAGTTAAAAACTTTTCACTTAGGGCATAGATATATGTCGAACAGTTGAGGATGGGTAGGACTCTCTTGGGAACACTAGGGCGAATAGTAAATTTCGTGGTCTCCCAAGAATGCTGGAGTGTTTACTTGTTGCAGTAAGGCTTCTTTTTTTGTCCTGGCATAATGGCCGCTGTTTTTATTTCTACGTTTATTGTACTGTGAAGAGTACTGAGAATATCATCGGTTTTGTTTCATTCTATGTTTAAATGATAACGAATTCGTATCACTTCTATGGTACAATCTTTATTGTCCAGGGGAAAATTGGATGCGTATACTTTTCCCTCTTGATTTTATGGCATTCCTAGAGTAGGCCTCAATATTGTTTAGCTAGCAGACGGCAATGTTCGTTGGCGGTTACAAGCCTAGGGACGTCAAAACTGTAGTTAGAAACTAGCATAGTCGCTTTATAAAAATTAGTTCTAATGACATATGCAGCGTAACGTTCACGATCTTGGTGCGTATGACCCAAGCGGCACAGAAAAGCGACACTCATAGGATATAGACAACTGTATAGTACACGCCAGACAAACACATGGAGGTACAAAATTGCATAAATTATGACCAATACACATTATACTTGCTTCTGTTATTTGAGTTGTGCTGAAATATAATTGCGAGAACTATAAAAATCCAGGAGGTCTGTGCCTGATTATAACTGCCAATAGTGTCGATTTGTGCCACCTTAGGGTTTCCGTAGGTTCGGAAAACACAGTTTCCAAGTGGGCGAAGAAAAATCAGCAGTCAGTATGAGGTACTGTGCACACACTTAAACTGCCGTAAAACCAAACAAATAGTAATTCAGAGTCCGGACACAGCAATGAATTCAGCCAATGACATCTCTCAAAAGATTGAGAGCTGCTGTCATACGTGGCTTGCACGTAACGTAACCACCGCCTTTTCTGGTGCAATCGCTCTCAGCTTTCTCTGCGCTGTTCGAGATAAGAGCGACAGCCCAGTTCACATCCGTCCATAGCGCACGCGTGCACCAACGTGGCAGTTACAGTGACGTGATGTGAAGGTATATTTATATAAAATGACGCCACTTCTCCGCTCATGGGCGATTCAAGGTAGAACACGACAGCATAGTTTGGCAAATGAACCCTCAGAAAAACGTAAGGCAGGTTCCTGTTACAGCGACGATGTCGTATAAAAAAACAGCTTCTTGCTAAGAAAGCGCGAGAGTGAGAACATTTGATCGAGGCTTGTTTAGTCTGCAGGTGCCGTTAACAATTGCGACGTTTTACTGTAAAAACAAGAAAAGTGATAGAGACAGAGAGAGGGAAGGAGGAGAGAGAGGGAGAGAGAAAGGAGGCAGGCGAGCTGATAGGACCCGACGAAGTTTTACGCTACTTTTTCATCTGCTTATCCTATCCGTCTTCGAGTCGTCAGCTGCCTTCATGTCAAAGTGGCTGATTTTGTAATACGGCAATTATTTCCCGCAACAGCTTTGCCGACTAATTTATTTATTTATCAATGCTGCAAGCCTTCTCAGTCAGACAGGAAGTGGGCGCTCGCTGCGCACTACATGCATGGGTACAACAATAGGTGCACTGCGATTGCTCATCCCAGTGCAAAGGGGCTCGTTAGTGCAAATCGGCGTCGTGCCAAGCAGTAAGGCGTATATTTTTTAAGAAGCAAGCAGCGCGTCACCGGAAAAAAATACGAGGAACATCAATATTCTTATGTTTTTGCTATTTTTTGGGACACAGTGCAACATACATCCGGTTTCCGTTTTATACTGAAGTCCGAAAATTATGCCGGTTTCTGTTTTAACAGGGGTTTTCAGCGCGCCCGTTAGCTGTTGATTAAGTCGCCAGCTTTACTGCTGCAGTTCTCCAAGTTCCGCCCTGATGGCCAATTCTGTTTTGCAAGACAATTTGACTTCTGTAACTTCTTTGCGCCGTTTCATAGACGTATTTCTTGAAATTATCAAAGTGGGTCACCGATATGCTGACATGTCTCTTTAGATTGCAAGTTTCCGACTTACATTAGGGCCCATTTCCTCCATTTTGCTATTTGGAAGTGAGCTTTCAAGCTTTTTACTCTGGTAAAATACTTGTCGAAGACTTTTTAAGTTGCCCGTTTCATCTCAATGTCGCTACTCGTTGGCTCATCGGACATTGCACGCGACGATCGAGGCACAGGCTACGTATAGGTAAAAAACTTGCAGTTTACACACTGCTGCGTGGATCGTCCCCTAGTAGTGGTGCATGGCTCCGTACGAAGTAAAATATGGGCGCTGCGAACAAAACAGTTCACCAGTGACCATCAAGGGGTCAAGTGAATGTCCATATCCCGATAGCGATGTAGTGACAGCGCATGGACGGCCAGTCCGGGATCGTTGAACGCCACTCACAGGAGACAGTAGTAGCAGTCTGGGCGCTGAAAGGCACATGTGCAGTAAGTGAGCTGGGTGGTCATGCCTGCCTGTTTTGTGTGGTGACCTGCAGTTTCAAGAAGAGATTCTTCTTATTTTAGGTACTAAAACTATCGGAATAATTCAGACGGGATATAGACGCCGCGCGTGGTGGGTAGTATCCTCGATTCAGGAAAGAGGCGCTGATGGTGGAGAGCAGTATAGAGTGCGCTGAAAACCATACTTCCTCCGTAGATGAGCATGCTTCACTGTACAACAAGAAATGTGGGAAAGACAGCTTACAAAGACCAAGTTTACACTGATCTTCTGAGGTCGCATCCACCTCTAAACAGAAATGCACTACTGAGAAGGCATTCTTCAGAAACGAGCTAACGGTCTTAATATTAGATAGGAATGCCGCAGGACGTTTCGTTATTTTTTGTATGATTTTTTTTCATTCGCTGAAGTTGTTGGTCTAGCTCAGCCTGTTGCGTAGAGATGGGAATACTTGA
>JABSTR010000477.1:0-21591 GCA_013339765.2 Haemaphysalis longicornis | reverse complement strand
CAATTCGTGATGGGAACAAAAAAACCCTAGACCCGTGGAAAAATGCAAACAAATCACACCGACCTCCTTTGAACGACCCCGCAGGAGCTTCGTGTTGAACACAAAAATAACACAACGCTGAAGGTGTGTTGTGAAAACGTTGGAAAAAACAAGTGACAACTCATATGGCGTGTTAACGTTTTTCCAGAAGAATTTACTTCTGAGGAGGCGTAGTGAAGTATTCCGATACGTGTTTACACTGATTGTAGTAACGAAGTCCGCCTGTTCTGCGACTCGAGCTGTGTTGTCCCCCTGTTTGGAGAATCGAGCTGTTAAGGAGGAGTCATCAACTCTTCGACCTGCTGCGTAGCTCTTATTAGACACCTATTTCTCTAAACAATTAGGACCTGTCCAAACCCTGCGCAGTACCGCGGTCATCGTAAACCTTGAGCACAAACAATTCGGGGCTTGCGGGTAACCATACATCCAGTCAACATGGCTTACGTCCAACTTCTCTGTGGGGTCTCTGGTTGGAACCGACATAACACGGAATTGTCGTACAAGGCCTTAATGTTAATGACGCTGTGTTCACTCTTGAGCTTTCCTAAGCAGCCAAGACAATGCTGACTCATCTCAGCTCCCTCCTGCGATGTCCATGCAGCATCTCCTACAATGGCCGTCGCAATTTCGAAGAAACAAGAATTCAGGAAGCGGGCACTCATCTTGAAAAGCGCAGGAAAAACGGTGTGTAGAAAATATTTTTCAACTTTTAACATCCGAGCTTTCTAACCCGATATAAAACCGTCCATACCACCAACAATTCACGAACCTAAAGGAAAAAAATGTGGTAAGGGAGGTCTCGTGAAGCAAACTCCGGAATTTTGCACTGTGAAACCGGGACATAACCACTGACCCAGCGCAAAGGAATTTGTGGTATGGGTTAGCAGCGACGGGGACGAAGTTCATGTGCAGTCAATTGGAAACAAAAAAACGCTTCCCTTGGGGAAAATCAAACCAGGTATTTTGCGTTATAAAACCAGCGTCTGTCCGATTGCGCTATCATCACCTACCGTGCGCACAACAGCTCTGGGATCGTACCATGGGCGTTAGGTTCGAACTTGGCACCGGGTTGCAGCGCGTGCTAAAGTGGTCGCCTTTGAAAAAGGTTATAATGCCTGCCAAAGAATAAGTTCGTGCCTTCCGGCCATGGTGAACTTTCAGTGGCAACTTTGGAAACAAATGTCAGATGATAACATATGGAGTGAAAATTTGGCACCCTATTAAACAACTTGAAAGCAAACTTACTTGAAACTAATACTTAGAGAAAGTGAAATGAGCTTCCTTGAGTCGAAGACTTGAGTCGAAGATATCAAAGTTAAACCCATGAAAAAGGAATGGACCTAGGCTGGCCGCGTGATTAGGTGAAGTCACAATCGGTGGACTACCAGGGTGACACAGTGGACAGCCAGACACGGCCTAGCAAACGAATAAGGACAATTTCTTGGTGGAGGGGCGAAATAGGGAAATCCAAATTCAACGAATCGACGTGAGGGACTCGAGACTGGAGTGCTTGGAGGTACGTAGGGGATACCTTTGTCTTGCTGTGGACCTAGTGGGTCATTGATAATGACGGTTCAACAACCGGGTGTCCGACTGAGACACAATAAAAGCTAAGTCTGCTCTTCCTGCAGCCTTGTACCAATATGCAAGCCGCGCAATTTTTTTTCATACTGCACCACAAACGCGTGTGAGACGCAAGCAGGATAGGAACTTCTATACTTCCCCACCTACAGCAGTGCGAATACGGGTAACTCCCTTTTGAGCCGCAACGATTGTACGGTGGCGACGATTGGGTTGCCACATGGTCACTTTTTCAACAAAAAATACCAAGCATAAAATGAGATACTACAGGTTGCGTTCGTTGGGTGCGCCAAAGGTTTAACGCCTTTTAAGTTTGTATTCTAGACCTGGTTCCAGGGCCTCGCCGGTCAACCAATTAGTGTTCGTGCTCGGCATAAGACCTTACCCGCGAAAGATCTACTTGAACACCCTGTGATAGTTCCTCGCAAGGTTGCTGATGTGCCTTGTGCATTCAGGGAATCGTAAAAACCGGAGGAAATATAAGTAACGGTGCTTGCGTAATCAACAGGTGCCCTGATGAATATAAGGTGGCGTACACAGTTGCCTCTTTTCACTATATTGCAAGAAGTGGGAGCTGATAAGTCTTGACATTTTCACCTTAGACTCCCCTGCCAAGAAGTGTACTGGAAGCAACACGAGGAAACATATACTAAGCAGTTTTGCAATGCTAGGATTTCATGACGCCATGCTTGAAAAGTCAGTATTCGTAACTGCCTTAGGAAGAACTTTATTACTGCATTTCGTTGTGTCTTCCTAATGAATTGCACTGCTCATCCTCTACAATGCACCACCTCCTGGCCTAATTTTGGCAATTTGCTCGTCATGAAGCCTCTTGTAGATTGCGCAAGCCACATAAGGCAAGAAGTATTGTAAGGTTCTCTAAGCAGACAGCCCTTTCTAATGAGCAACCTTAATCGTTCGTCAATAAAGAACTAGATGGAATTCATGGCTGGTAATAATAAGGTTCCTAGTAGCGTACCACGACGACATCGAATCTTTTCTCCAAATAAGGAATATTCATCTGATGTAGGGGCTCGACAATGCCACTCCTAAAAACGTAATAGTATATGTTTTTCGATCGTTGAAGGAGGCTGGTGACAACATCTAACAAAAAAACCTGCCGGCGATTTCGCTGGTACAACTTCAGTACCAGATGCTTAAAAGATGTCAAACGGTTGCTTCTGGGTCGCACCATTGGTAACCGAATTGAAAATAAGGGCTACACAGTTTTCGTAAAGTGAGCTTGAAATTGAATTGTTGCACTACTTTGTAACTTGTTTGTGCCCACCTTTCCCACACCTCCAAACACTAACTGAAGAAGAATGTTCATTTCAAAGCCCTCCACGGGAGATTACCCCGCCATTCTTGTGGTGCCTCCCCAAGAAAGCTGTAACCTTACGGATAGCACAGCCTTCTCGATTTTGAAGAATGGTGAGACGAAATGACAGTTGCTGATGTAGAAGAGCCAGACAATACGCCCAGTTACGGGGCATCAGTAAGAGTACTGCAGTGGACGTAGTACAATGGTGAAACTCTGAAGACAAGAATTCGCGACATTTTGCTTTTATTACAAAAAGCGTTTCGTCTTTTTCTGCAAGTGCAAGCGCCCAAATGAACTTTGGGGTTACTGGCTACATTATGTAGGAATGAAGAACATGTTCAAAATTCTATACGCTGGAGAACCTTCTGTACCTTCATAGAAACATGTCAGTTCATCAATATTTAGATAACAACTTTTGATTCAATTTAAACATCTTATATAACAAATTACGGATGATTTGTTTGTTAGGGTCGAAAAATCGTACCTTCTTCCTGGCACTCAAAATTCACCTGCAAGCGGCTTCACGTGCTACAAATTGGGCTTCATGAATAAAACAACTGAAGAAAATTCAACCAAATAATTTGGTCTCTCTTACACAAACAGCTGAACTCAAAAGATAGATGTGGCTCCGTAAGAAGGTATCAAAGAGAAGCAAAGCGCTTGGGAAATAAAATAACGATTAGGTTTTCACACGGCACGTGCATTCCGGCTAAATGAACCAGTCTTACTGAGCGTTCAGCTCTGCCCCACTCCTTCCTGGGTTTTGGGGCCATGAATTGTCTAACCGTTAAAAGAGCATGAGTGGTTCAAAGCCTCCTGCCATACCTGCACCGGGTCGCCTTGTATAAGCTAAAGGTATTGCCACAAGAGGGCAATTTTTTACATCCCTCTACAGTGTTTGGTGTACAATGTTCTTGTCAGTCTATGGCCGAGCTTGGGCCTAATGGAAGCGGTGGGCGTCCGGGTGGGGCGTGTTAGAGAGAAGTACTTCGTTACCCGGCTGGGCACGGGTACCGCCATTAAAGTTCTGGTGCAGCTAGGGTGGGCAGCCCAGCGTATAAGCCGCCCCGTGTCGAGCCCGCGCTGATAGAATAGGTACGTGCGGTGACCTATCTGATACGCGTAACTCTTCAAGAATGATCTAGTTTAAGAAAAGCAAATATGAGTCACTCAAAAACATTCTGACGTAACCTCTCGTGGTGGTATAATTTCGAAATGTAATAGGCCCAGGTTCGGCGCCTTTTTATAGTGAGGGCCGAGTTGCATGAAATCTGCACTGAACAAGGCCAGATAGGAACTCGGGTGAGCACAGGGGGGAGGGGGCGTGCAGGGGGCTCTTGCCAACACAGAGGACAGAATGCAGCGAATTGAGAAAAATAATTGGCAATATTTTTTCAAGTGCGGCACAATGCCCACTTGAAGCGATGAATTGTCTGTTCTTGTTTCCCGTTAAGTTTTAAACCTTTTTATGAGTTAAAACTGGCCAGTCGAAATTCGGATACGAAGGGACAGGGGGAGGGGAAGGTTTCTGACGACGTGCTGGGAGCCGCATAGTGCTGCCCTGCGGAGCGCGTGTAGGCAGCAGGCCGCATGTTGCGGACCCCTGTTTTGGGCGAATATGTTAAATTTGCGTTAGGGAAACTGGTTGGTTTGAGCTATAATTGAACCAACTCGGGGCAATTTTTTGGTGGTATGACGCATTAGTTGAGTAAATAGCCAGAAAAAACAACACACACAGCGCGGTTTTGCACGGCCGTAATATCGCACAAAATGTATTTTCTCTTATATCCCATATGGCAGGTGCATACACCATTTAAGGCCGGTAAGAGTAAGGCATGTAAGTCTTCTTATGAGTGGTAGTGCCTGCCTTGGGTTACGTTTTATTACCATTAGGTTGCGAGTGGCAGACGCGAACGTCAAATTCATCAAAATTGGTCCCTTCAACATTGGCTGAAAATGTACCACGAGGTACTCTTCACTATACAGTTTAACTGTACAGTTCTTGAGCAAGTGGGAAATAAAGTTCTTAGGAGGACATGTTGAATGAGATGCGCTTTGCTTTGGTAAGATAAATGTCATCACCCAATCATAACACCATGTGTGTAAAGTGTCAGATGAAGCTCAAGTGTTTGCTGGTGAATGTGACTTGAAGTGCCAGTTCTCTGCCTCTAACTTTTTTACCTTTTTTTTATTTCTAACACGCTGCCAGTGCTTGAACAATAAAGTGAGTGACATACTCCAAAATGGTCTTCATGTCTTGGCGTAAATATATCTTCCAATTATTCGGAAAGCGGCCTAAAGATTTGGATCATAAAAGTAAATAGTTAAAGCACCGAAGATACCTAATTGCTTGCCCTACTTGCTTCGTGGCTGTTCCATTTTTAGTTTGTTTCGGGTATTAAGAGTAGCCGTTGTTATAATAAAAGTGATCCCACCGTGTCATAGGCGGCGTATGCGATTTCGTGATCGCATGACATGACCTCAATAGGAATAGATTCGTTATCACAGAATTTATTCTCGTGCCTTTGTTTTTCAGTGAGAAAATACGGTACAGCCATTGTTCTCTGAGATTTAAAATAAAGATTGCTAAACGAAGTGGGTAATCCTGAATTATATTGTCCCGGTATTACTAGTGACACACTTTCGCAGCGAAACGTGTTTCACATGAGAAACAGCGGTGCCCAAACCATTACGTGTAATAAAAAATTGATTTTTAATTTATTGAATACGCAGGACGCGCAGCCCCTCCATCATTCTTCTGCTTTACAGAGCGACCAGTTCAAATTCGATTATACCGAATGTTTAATTGCATGCGTTGCTGCCAAAATTACTTAGAATGTCTAGAATATAAAGCCCCTGCAGAATACAAAAAAAAACATTTGTATGAAGAATACAGGTTTCACTATGTCGCAAGCGTTTATTCGGTAAAGCTTTATGTTTCATTGGCAAGGCGGAAGAAGAAAAGTCACGGAGCCTTTCCTGCGCTTTTGTGTCTCACCTTTTATTGAGCAGGATGGTTGCGACAAGGGGCTCCGAGTCTCGCCGTCTCCTTATGTTTCGCAGCAATTTCCCATAATTTCGGCCCAAGTTTTTGACTGTTCCTGAGGATATGTCTTCAAGCGGAACGTCCTGACACTAAACCCTATTGCGGATGAATGGCTTCAGTAATGGCAGTGAATGCATCCCGTATCATTGCGGAGGACCATTTCGATAGCAAGAGGCGTAAGCTTGGTGTCTCCAATCACAAATTTACCACCGAGACCACATCGACGACCACGCCCACTGATTATGGCGTACATTCAGCCGAGGCTGCTGGTGAGTGGATTACCAATTATCGGTCACACCGCGCTTTGCCTCGCTACAATGACGTCGCGCGTTCTCGTAAGTCTAACCAAAGTTTTATGTGCTAATTCGACCTCTTAAAAACGTGCGCATTGGTGACACCGTCGCAAGGCACGTTCCCGACTGCTATGAATAATCACCCTAAAGATACTACGAACGAACTTACCCTTGACAGCGGTAAATAATCGTGCAAATTCAAACGCAATCGCGTTTTAGAATACATATGATGCTGCTGAACCTTGTCAGAAGACCCAAATGATCATTGGAGACCGCAACATTCTATTCGAGGCGCAGGTTTTGTGCCCCAAAATACATCCCATCGCATTATTCGTATTCATCCTGGAACTCAAATGCAGATCTCCGTAGCCACACAACATGTGAGTCAGCCCATATTCTTCACATCCGCCGTCTCGATAAAACAAACTGAGCTGTGTGTAGCACGGCGCTCAGCACACCAGAAAACTGCTCGTGGTACTCGAGCGGCGCAACGTGCCACACTGCTGCAGACCACCGCAGCCGCCGGCGCTGCGGATCCCCAGACACCACGTGCTTCCGTAGACGCCCCCTGGCAACCTCACACGGCTCCTGTGCATTCTAAGGTGTAGCGGCAGACAGCAATGAACGAAGCGTTACCGCCTACATCGTCGACTCCGTTCCGGACAGCACGAACCTTGAGCTGCGCGCTATTTAAAAAAACCTACGAATAGCGCGTTCCGTTCTGCAGGCGTGCACTCAGCGCAGGTACCACAGCGTGCAGATGTTTACGGACTGTGCCAAGGCCTTTCGTTACTTTGATGAACTTCAACGGAACCACTCTGCAGCGCACTGCGTTAAACAATCATGCAGCCTCCTCCACGACATCTTCCACACACGTAACAGTACGGTGGGTCCCTGGCCACGGACAGCATCCCGGTAATAAAAGCACCCACAAGCTGGCGAGCGAGTCATCTGCACCATACCGCCGTCGGCCCGGGGAAAGCGTTGCCACCGGAGATCACTTCCATCCTGACGAGGAGCACAAGCGTCGCCGACAAGCCCGGCGCCTTCACCTCCAGGCAACAGTACCCCAGAACCCGCATCCGCTGCCTCCGGGCTTACCAAGGTGGCTCGGACGGCACATTCGCTTTGCGCCCCCTGGCAACGACTCCCAATAAGGAAACGACATACCGCCAACAGGTTCTCCGATGTCAACCCCGCCCGGAAAACTCCCCTTCTGTAGACCTAGCAGGACTTCCACAGGCCGGATCTTCGCCCAATTCCTCCATTTCTCTTTTGGATCGCCATCTGCTCTACTACGCATAACATGGCCCATCCAACCCTGACCTTCCGCACCTCGTAGAGACTTGCCCGGGCTTTGCCGCACTTCGCGTCTAACACCACCCGGCGTGGCTTCACTCATACGACAAGTGTATTCGGCCCTCTTGGCAAGTCGCACGTGTTCATTCGGTAAAACGTTCTCATTGGGAAGGACGAAAATGAAAGGTGACAGCACTCCGGACCTTCCTCTGTGCGGCCTCGATGGTTGGCAATTATTAGCGCCCTTCCTGCCCTCCCCTTTCCCCTACGGCTTTGGGCCAGCCGTCCTAAATAATGTTTGCTTACTTCTTTCTCACAGGCAAGCTACTACCTTTCCAAGAAAACCGTGACTAGGCCTGCCTCATAAAAGCCTTATTTCCCTTTAGTGCTTTGCAACATATACGTTCTAAATGCGAAAAGACTTATCTACGGGCTCCTTTCCACCACCTGACACTATTCCTTAAGGCATCTACCTTCATTCCTCGATTTTGTGTTTGGACAGATACAGCAGGGTAAGGATACTAACGTTAATGTTTTTCCCTCTTGTGGTCTCTTCTCGGAGTAATGCAACAGCTCACGCTATTTTTATCTGGTTTTGAAATTTCATTTTGGTTTTTTTATATAGCATGTACTGGTTTTTAAAATAAACGAAACTTTCACTTGAGCTCTTACGGCGTTACCGATGTCTGTTTGCGTGCGTTTTCTCCGCCTCCAGCTTTTCCTAGTGGAGGAAATATGCTCCGCTTTTCTGACACTTTTGCTCATCTGATAGTTCTACTGCGCACAGGTATTGCTTGCGTTCCATGCACAAGTTTTTGCAGAAGAAATTACCTTTTACAGGTAAGCAATACATGTGCGATGGTTTCAGGTCACCACCAACTTGTCAGATTTGAGCAAGTTAGGCGCAAGTGCTTCGAGTTTCCAGAGAGGGTGCGATAAACGCCGCCTCTTTTAAGTGTAATAAATGCCTTGGCAATCGAGATACTCTTAGAAGAGAAAAAATAAATAAATATCGCACAAACTTTCTGGATAAAGTACATAGTAAAATATAGAGGCACAAGCAGTTGTCTCTTGAGAAGAAAGGCACCAATTTTTCACAAGATGAAAGCAGCTTGTAGAGAGTCTTTTGGTTCCGTCCCTTATGAATTTTTATTGTAACATTTTGGATATAACATTACCTTATAATTTCTGGAAAGATTGACAATGTCGAGTGAACATCAAGTAAAAAATGCCAGTTCACACTTCCGGACGTTGTAGTGAACACCTTCGTGTGATTTCAAATCGACGTCTTGCAGGCGTGAATATATACTATATGTTTTATATGTATGAAAATTTTCGTCTATTTTAGTTGTGCATACAGAGCTACATTATTAATTTGTTTAGGCTGAGGAATTTTGCACTATTTGGAACTGCGGGGCTAGAGAATACTCGAAGCCGTAATTTAAAACAAGGGAGGAAGTGCTCAGAACCGCTTCGCTATTTAGGTAGGTATTTGTTTTTATATTGAGACTGTTAGCACATCTGAGTTACCCAGATACGTCAACGCAAAGCATTCCTAAGCCACTTTCGTCAAATAATTTTGATATATCACCGGTAATAAATTTAAACATGTGCACCTCGGTACTTTTTTTCTTTAATTGATGTGTAAGGTACGCTTTTATAACGGTCCTTCAGTTTGAAAGAAAAGGCCGGATCATTTTTTGTGCCCTGCAATAGCGTCAACCTCAGCAGCTTAGGTGAAAAAATACAAAAACATGGTTCTGACTAGACGAAGAACTACTACACCAAAGCTGTCACTGAAAAAGTATTAGGTTACGTCAAGAAATAAGGGAAAGAGGAATCTTTTGTGGCAATTATAAAAAAATGTAAAGGTATACTGTGTTATAATGCACGCATTCAGAATAAAAAGCAATTGCTGCAGCCCCAACCTTTTAAATCTCCCTAATGATCCATGCGGTGGCCAGCGCGTCCACTCCTGTGGAAAACGTCATCGCCATGCTTCCCCGGAGAATTCATGAAGACCACGACGTAAACACCTAGGTGCGACGGAGATGCTGAGCGCGTAACTCACTCTCTGGACTCGCTTCCCGCGACACGACGCTCGCCCTTCGCACAGTCTCACATCGCATGCACGTCCCGGGTGCTACGCAAATAAATTATCTCCGTTTGTTGCACGATGAGCTTCATTTCTCGGTTCTCGTCACGTCTTGGCTCAAAATGGTTGGTGCCGATGACCCGGAACTCACAGCCGGGACCTGCCGAGGGCATCGACGCAGCGCAGCAACCATGGAGAAGCTCAATTTTAAGAGGGTATACAGGCGGACGCAGAATACAAGGATCATAAATGAGTCTAGTCGCGCAATGACCGATCCTTGCACAACGACTGACCATCTATCATCGTTTTACGAGAGGTTCAAGTCGAATAACGACAATCTAAATACCATCAACGAAGAGCTCGGTGACTACATTCAGGATCAAGGGGCATATGAGGCCGAATATGCGAGCGTGATCCAGTATCAATGTAACCGGACGCCAGTCTTCGCTGAAGTAAGAAGTGTGAAGAACCTCCTTTCACAGGCAGCTGCCTCTATGTCAGGACCCGAATACAAACTCCAAAGCAATTGAAAATGTTTCATATGACGAGCACACAGGCCCCATTTTCCAAAAGCTAAGTATGGTTCTTGTACACGACGTGTACAATTCTGTATTGTTCACGCGATACAAGATTACTACTAACAAGAACGAACTATACTTACGCAGCGCGCTGGATTAACAACCCGACCGAGTGCCTAACATACTCGTTGCACGCACAGGTAAAATATGCGAAACAAATGCGTCAACTACGGTCCACAGATGCTTGAATATACCCTACTGACTGCACGAAATTGCTTTCGAGCTTCAAAACTTTCGATTTGTTATGTAGTCCTGTTCATTTTAATGATTACTATAAATGCTGCAGACATTGAGAAATTTTGTTTTGCTTTGCGTTACCCTGTCACTGGTTGTCTTATTGAAACACTTTTTCTCTATCATACCTGGTCGGTATAATAAATTTCTAGCGCTAAGCGTGCAAGAAAATTGCTTTAAAATTGCTTTTAAATATTTTCATCTCGACGAAAATATGGTTTTCATCTCAATGTATTACTTGTGACTAAATGTGCCAGAAAATAATTTTTCTTCGAACGTAGTTGTGGTTGTTTCATTCAATATAGAGCTATGGCTAGGTGTGCCAAAAAATTGCTTTTGTATAAAAACATTTTCTTTCATGTTCTTTGATATAAACGGCTAAATTGTTTCCCTAATGTGTATGAATGTACATTCCAACTGCTGGATGAACCGTGTAAGGGGCACAGGCCTCGTCAAGCCCAAGACGGCTTTTTTTACTCAGGATATCCTTTATGTTGAAACAAACGCGAGTTTGACTTTTCCTTTGACTTTGATTTCTCGGTTCCCGCCACGCTCTGGCTCAACAGAGCCTACGGCGGTAGTACTCTTAGCTGTTACCCCTCATACGTACGACTAAAATATTTAAAATTACCGTTGTCCGTATGTTCACCAAAGGGTTTGGCACGTCGAACTTTATTTGCTGCGTCTCTCGTGCCTCGGCGCTATTGTTACTACTTGGCTTTACGCTGATCTCAACCTGCAGCAGGGATTAGGTTATTTTGCATAACTATACTGAGCACAGAAAGGCCAGAGAACAGGTCCACAGTTTGTGCATTTGGTGTTGCTATTCCAATCACTTGACATTGCTTGGTTATCGTTATTGTGGTTGTTTTCTTTTGTCGTCAATTCGTGGAAGGATATATTGCTCATTCAAACTGTCTTTGTTTTGTCGACAACGTTCACCGGCTGATTGGACATTTCTAGAAAGTAATACACTTATTGAAAGCATATGGTGGCTAAATTCAGTGGTATTCAATTAACCGTCGCTTGAGAGTATATTTGTGAAATGCTTTTTCGGTGTCTGCTACTTTAACGTGTTTTCTACAAAAGTACAAATTTGTTTTATAATGTGAATTTTTTTTCAAACACATTACGTATTGTTTGCTGATCAGAATTTAGGATAACGCATTCACTGCCTATGCAAGACAAGAATGAAGGTGGGGTCGCTTGGCCGGTTTTACCCTCCTCCTTCTGCTATACTTATTCTACAAATCCCACGCTTTAACCCAGATAACGATTCCCAGCTAATGTGAGCTACAACTTCCCTTAAAGCTACATGCAGGGGTCTGTGTCTGCCGCAGCACAAGTTGGTGTTGGTAAACCACGCGATGAACAACAAAGCATCCTTACAGAACCGACAATTCTTGCAAACCCCCGCAAACAATTTCCTCGGTAACATTGCTGTCTAGTACAAATTCCTGCTCCCTCGCCCTGATACAGTCAAGATGTAACTCCTGTCGTTGCGCCTCTGATTACTCCTCTCATTACAGTGGCACTATGAGAAGTAACTTTTCCTCATGATGTAGATAAGACTTCCAAAGCCTCATTCTCTCCACCAGAGGCGTTTTAAAAAAAAATGAAATTGATTCTTCTTTTATGGCAATCGGTAGAACACGCGCTTGTGTTGTCCTCTTCTGGCATTTCGTCTGTCCGCGCTTCAAACATCAATCAGATACAACTAGCTCAACTTTCCGTTCTACTGAAATGTGCCTTCCAAGTATCATTTGAATGTTTATTGTGCATCGATATGAACTTGCACATCGCTATTTAAATTTAGTCGGTGTGACACCGTTTGACACATCAACCTTAGACACTGAATTACACGCACTGAAGCATTGCGTAAATCCGGTTGAAACCCCAGCTGCTCCAAACGGGGAGAAACGAAACCGAACAGGTTGTCGGCAAATCGTATGGTGAAGTCACAGAACCCTAAAGCGAAAGCAGCATTCTTTAGGGGTCGGCAGGAGTCTTGTGGGTGTGCTTTGAGAGCGTAAGCCTGCTGGCGGGTCGCTTAGGCAAGGTTCCGACCACATTAATCCTGCTTCTTGGCTTATACGCCTTACGCTTGCGTTGCGACGAGCTGAGCTTCTGAAAAGCGGTGGCGGCGTTCCACATGCTCAGCGGCGTTCCATATAGGCGGCGGACGGGTAAACACAGCAGCTTCCGCTGCTTTAGGATGCCATATCGAGACTCCAACTATCGGCACTTAGCGTCATGACGCACTACTTCGCTGAACCTATCCAAACGGCAGCACCATCGCAATTGACAAGTTAGAAGGGCCTAAGGCGCTTTCGTACAGCTGCCCGGAAATGACTTCATTGCTCAGTCGGTAGAGCGTTTGATACCTGCCGTTGCGGCCAGAGTGATCGTGGGCTGGAAACCCCGCTCTGCAGCACCCATGGAAGTTTTTCTGGTGATGTCATTTCCGTGACCGACATGACGTTGGTGTGGTTTGTATACATAGCCATAAAACACTTTTGTTTTAAAAAAGTAACAGCTACCTCTGAAGACTCCGAAAGGTTCTAATATAGCCTGCCCTCGAACTGTCGCTTTCTTTGCATATTCCAACTAGCCGCTTGAGATTACCAGCATTCTAAATCGTCTCCTAGACGGTTTTGTTGTTTTGGGGCTAAGTGACACGTACAACGTTATTGCGCGGTTCCAGCCACTTTCTGTGCAAGAACAAATAGAGTATTTTATTACCGATGGCGAAGTGCAAATTCCTCAAAATGCAAGCTCATCTGCTAGCATTCGACACACGTGGAGTTTATGCGACCAAGCATATCCAGAAACATTCCGTATCTGCGACATTTATTATCCCAGCTATTCAGGGGCGCCCAATCTCGGGGAGGGTGTCAAAAGGAGCAGCCACAGACATTTTTATTGCTAGCTTCCTTAAGGGAATACGTCCCAGAGTACCTCGTACATTTCCTCAAGACCACAAAAACCGATAACATCTTCATCATAACAAGTGCTGCATAGTGTGCGAGCACAGACACCAATAGGTGTAAAAAGAATTCCAGCGCATCTGATACGCCGGTCAATTGTGAGAACTCTCGCGGCAGTCCCGTCGCTGTGGTGGTCGCCGCGGTTTGTTGTTGTGAACCGGTAAAATATTTGCCACAGTTGCCATAACCTGCACCAATTGCCATTTGCAGAGTTCTCCGCAAGCCGCAACCAAAGGAAAGTCATAAACAGCATATGATGAAGTACGCTTACTGCAAAACAGAAGAGTTACTGATCAGAACGCACAGAAAAATGAGAGACCTTTTGTGAGAATTCAAAAATTCTGAATATAATGCATGATTTCCATCCCTTACCTGCAATTCAATGTGGGCAGCAGCCGCGCCCTGCTGGAAAATCTTGGCTGCCGCTTGCTTTAATGCACACAGACAAGCGTGCACTGAATATTAGTAACACTTGATTAACCACAGCGGCTACACCGGAGCGGCTACATTAATCAGCGGCTACACCGGAGCTTTATGTTCGCCTGCATCACAATCCGCCTCTTTCATTGCGGTGTGCTGCCACCTAGCGTGCCTAGCGGAAGTTGAAGCTGTAGGGTTTGCCGGCGTTTCCTCCGGCTGCGTTCTCGTTGTATGCACGGCAATCCCACATTACGGCGAGGAGCAGCCGAAGTTTTTCTTCTGTGTTGGTGTTATAACGCCTTAAGATGACAGCCCCTGGTCATCACATAATACCAGGCGGCTTCTTATCACTGAATGAGGGCTGGCAGAGAAATCTCGGACAGATCCGTGTGCCGTCCGAGTAGCAGAGCGAGCAGTACTTGGAGTCGTCTGGCATGAAGTGCGATCGCCAGCTCAACAAAGGCCGGCAGTTCGCAAAATGCCTTTAGGCGCTGGACACATGTACGATTGGTACACGCGATTCGCATGCGACTGATCGTTACGACTCCGCCACGACTAGTCGTACGCGTGAATTTCAGACGGCCCGATGCGCGCATGAGATTCGTCGTCGGCGTCGCACTGCCTTCTGTTTTTGCTCCACGGTCAAATACGATGATCGCTGAGCTGAATTTGTAGATTCTGCGCTTTTGTTCGCAAGAAATGGATAAAGCAAGCAATCGTGAAGCGTTTTCTGCCTTCGGAAACAGTCCGCGCACACGCCGGCCGCGCCTGCCAGCTCGGCACACTCAGCGGCTCGAACCGGCGCAGACCACGGTAGCAACCGCGCTTGTCGCTGCTCTTCTGAACCAATCTGATCGCTAAAAAGTTCCACATGCGAGGAAGTAGGTGTTAGTGTGTGAAAAATTGTGTAGGGATTGTTGTCAGGGCTTATTTTAAAAGCGGCGATCAGATATCTGCCGCGATGCAAGCGTATACGCTGACCGGTCGCCGCGGCGCGCGTTGCGCCGAGCGGCCGAGAGATGGCGATACCTGCGCGGGAGCATCGAAACAGGCTACGCAGATGTCTTGGTCACCGATCGCTCAAACGACAGTTATAACTTAAATAGAGTTCCACATGCGAGAAAGGGGATGATAGTGTAGTGAAAAGTTGTGTTGCGGGTTGTTATTCGCAGTTGCACAGATAGCAGCGATCAAATATCCGCCAGGATGCTAAGACTAATGTTCCCATCACCCGAGCCGACGCGAGCGACGCAAGCCGCCGTAGCCGATCGCGTGCGGCCGACGGGAAGCGATACAAGCCGACACCGTTCCCTTTTCGGCACTCGGAGTTACAGCGGAACGCAGCACAAGTTGTGGGCATTGTTCCGCGCACAACGAGCACACACAAAAAATCAAACGATGTAAATACAACCACGACCCCTTCCCGCTTGTGCGGGAGTTGTGGGGAATGTCGTCTGCTGCCCCTAGTGGACTGCTTAGGCACTTGGCCGCTAGGGGATTGCGCATGCGCAGTGGGGTTGTGAAAGAGGCGGATTGGCCTTTGGAGCTTGATTGCGCTGCGAACGTGCCCAGAAAGTAGATCAAAGCGCTGGGAGGTTTTGTACAATGCTTCAACTTGTCCGTAAGACTCTCCGTAGCTTCACCGAGTACCTTTTATCACCAGTGGTAGTAACTCGCATGACTCTGCCCCAATAAGGTTTGCCATTTCTTATGCAATGACAACAGCTGCAAAAAATCAGGCGCTTAAACGCGAGACCTACCAAAAATTACTAACACGATTATGCTGTATTGAAACGCTTTATTTCTAAAAGAACATATTACAGATTTTGTTGAGTCGTGCGAATTCAAGATTTCTTTGTGAAGGTCTTCTCGGAATTACCTTCATACGAGAATGTTTGTTCATGATCCGAATGCTGTGAACGTCAACTGGTGAAGTGTTAAAAAGGATTTTTTCAGCATTGCTAACTGGCATTGTGTTTACGTAGCGTATCTTACAATCGGAATTGTGAATTAAAATAAATGTACCATGCAGTCTGTCCCGCAAAGTTGTAAGCAACAAAGTTGCAGCGTATGGTTGGTGTTACCCACATGCTTCACCTTGGAATTCTGATTCCTGCTGTTTTTTTCCAGCTAGAGCATCTGGATGGCGTAGACGAGTTCGTTCTCTTTATTCCTCAAGGTGTCGCTCTTTGAAATTGCCTGCTGCTTGGTTGCTCACGCGACCATTCTGTGGACCATCACACAGTCGAAATGAAGGTTAACGAGTACGGATCATACGCCAAGCGTCTCGAGTCTCCTAGGCGCAATTACGCACAGCTGCTCTGCCTGATCCTAGGAATATCCCAGATGTACTGTGAGCGTTGATCTTTAGCTGTAACGCGCCGCATCACCTGCCCTAATAAAAAGTCACCATCTCTTCATGCTGCAACCAAACTCAGCACGCTGAAATACCTTTCCCCCAAAAGTCGCGCCGTCTGTATTGCTCAAAGTTATTTTGTTGCGGAGGTAGCTGCACGAACAATCTACAAAGGTCATTATTTAAAGGCCTTGTTGACATTTCCGCGGCAAAGGGCACTGCGAAATATACCACGCGCTCTAGCAACGGCAGAAGAAGTGGACGACGAAGCGGGCGGGTAGCCGGGGCTGCGGGTGATCACGAAAATAAAGGAAGCAGAAGTCATTTGATCTGGCAGCAAGGGTGTCGGTCTATTCACTATCTCTGCATTTTGATGCCGAAACCCGGGAGAAGGCCGGCATACTTCGCACCGACCCCGTTTCGAGGATGAAGAAGCTGTGCAGACGTCCAGGAATTCTTCGCGGTTCCGCCAGCCGACTTTTGTCAGCGGCCAGCGACATTCTTGTGGACGGCGCTCAACCGTCATCATCCGACCTTCAGGAAATCATCGGCAGGCTTCGAGAAAAGGACTCTGCTCTCGCCGAGCTCGATGACCAGATCGCCAACTTCCTTGACGGTGAGGAGTTGGACGAAGAAGTCGCAGTAGTCTGGGCTACCACGAGAAGATTGGCAACGCGGTTAGCAGTGTTCAGTCAAGGCGCAACGCGCGTGCATCGACTGGCGCTGCGGTCTAGGATGGCTGGCCGCACAGGCCGGCAGAGATTACCGATGTCTCTGGCAACGCCATCGGAGCTGCTCATTGGGATCTTGTGAACCGAGTACTCGCCGCTCATGATTGGCCCCGAGCACCGAGTCAACCCGTCGCCTTGCCAAAGCTTGAAATACGGGGAGATCCGCGAGTGGCACGTCTTTTCGGACCTCCATGAGGCGACAATATAAACCAACCCCGATCTCACAGATATTGACAAGTTTCAATATCAGAAGACTTACTTGTTCGGCTCTGCGAAGCATGCAACTGAAGAGGTACGTCTGACCGACGCTAATTACATAATTCCCGTCAAAGTACTTACGGAGCGTTATGGCAGGAAAGACCGCCTCATCAATGATCAGCCTGCTCTCCAGGTGTACATCTCACTGGAACGGAAACACCCTGCGTGGTGCACAGCCAACAACGCGGAATAGATACCAGTTGCTGCAACACCCTGAAGCCCTAACTCTACTAGCCGGCCACCAACAAGCGTTAGCCATCGACACAGCTAGCCAAAGGTACGGCGCAAGTAAAGGCTTATATGCACATGCTTCGGGTGTAGCACAGTTTCCAGCAAGGTGTCGCGGCAACCCTCCAGGGAATATCGGAGAGCGTGTGGCAGTTTACCCTTCTGCTAAGGGGAGAAGATGGAAGGGATGTGGAAAGGGGGAGCCGAAATGAATGCGAGATACCGGCGTCTCCGGATTCGAGGAAGAGGGAGTTATTTTGCCGGGGATAAGTTGCCGTAGACCCAAGAAGTAGACGGTTCGATTATGTCGACGTCGACCCGATAAAATGGGAGAACGTTTAAAAAAACATCGACGAAGATTCGCAAAAGCAAGAAAGCCGGTGAGGACAGGCGGCGTGGCCGCTCAGCAACTGCAATGATTTGCGAAATGAGAAGCATTTCCACGAGCTCAAGCAAGACAACAAAGGAAAGCTAGGCTGTCTCTTTGCTCGTGGCGCAATCGTAGCAGAACAAAAAAGGGATACCGTAGAAAGGAAACCAGGGTTAATCTATTTATATCTTTTTTTTTTGCTAGAAAATATGCGACCTCTATTGCAACACTCAGGGGTCTGGGATTGGCACTCGGGTTGGTTTTAACATGTTTTTCCAATCAGATTCTTCATCGGCCATTGTGAAACGCTCAATCGACGATAGCCAATAAAGCCGGAGGAGCGAGCGATGTTCTTGCGATTTTTTTGTTTTTCCATAATATAATAAATGTATGAGTGATACACTTACCTCATGATAAACCTAAAATCACATTTGTAATATACAAACGCTAACGTGATCCCTTCTACCTTCTACCTATTTTATACAAGATTTGAATATTTTACCTGGCATTATGTCATGAGACAGAAGTGAAGTCAAGACTAGGCTCGCTATAAAATAGCAGAGTGTATCACTAGGTGCTCCTGCCACACAACCTAAAAATATTTCAAGATATCAAACCCACAAACTTTTTACATGAAAGGATGACCAGTGGGAAGAAAATCAACCTGACTTAAAAACTGTATACGTGCTGCAAGCCACGGGCTCGCATTGATTATGCTTGGCTACTTGACGTTTCCGTCAGGGAGCTGCCGGAGGAGGTGTGTGGGTGTTCGAACCCCTACCAAGTTTGTTCTAAGCTGAGAGTAAGCAATGCTACCGTTCACATCTACCGTTCATTTCTATAAAACCCTCACTTCCAATGACCACTAATCCCAACTCCCCTGTGCAACATTTCCAGTAAAGCCTTGGTTTCTGTTATACCAAAGCATAGATAGAATCACAAAATAAACGATGTATCGGCAACACCAAGAAATAATATAAAAAGTTGAGCGAGTTCGCGTTTTTTTTTCTTTTCACGCAAGGACGCCCTGTAATAATTTTATTTTGGCGTGAAGTTTTATTTGTAGAATACGCCCATTTTTTAGAATTCACAACACATCGGCGAGAAAAAAAGATAGTGTTGAAAGGCCACGCAAGAGCAAACAGGTTGCAAGATGTTTAACTCACTGACCAGTTAACAAATTTATATCAGCATATTTCACAGCTCCCACGACAGAGCGGCAAATTAATGGAGGCCAGCTCCAGGACAGCTTACAATATTGTGGTGGAGCTGCGGGGCCTTCTGCGAAGACGAAGCTGGGTGGGGCATTCTGCCTGGCTTGGTCTCACCCATGACCACGTTGTACATAGACGGTGTGTAAATAGATCATTCATCACCCTTCGCCCATGGCCCGTCCTGAATCATCACTTCTGCCACCACGTTACATTTGGTGGAGCGCACTGAGTACATCCCCGTCCTGGCCCCAGCTTATATCAAATAAGAAATTACAGAAATTAGTACTGGGCTAGGAGTATTCTACGACGGTGAATAACCCTATCAGATATCTCCCCTGTAAAAGTTTACCTGTTACCAAATGTCAATTAAAGAACCGACATGTCACGACGGCGTCCAAACTGCTTATCCAACGCGGATTTGCAAACGTCCTTGCATTGAACACCGCCTTACCAATGGACGTTGTATCGAAGACGTTTTATTGCAGAACCTGTCGAAGGCTTTTTATGCACCCCAATTTGCTCGTGGGTATTAATTTCCTCCGCGCTCCTAATATGCCGCCAGTACTGCGCGACATTTCGGTCCACAGTTCGTCTCTTTATTCAAAAAACATTACGTGATTATTTTTTAGTTTTAATTAGGGCGCGATATAACCTTTTAATGTTTTTTACCACACTTTTATTGTCCTTCCAAAGCGCTAAATATTGATCTCTTCGGTTCCACATGCGCGTAGCACTGCTTCGTGACGGTGTTTCTGATGGCCAAAAAAAAACCGAGCTAGAAAACTGGCAATCGGCTCCTTCCTGCCGCGTGGGCGTGGCGATTATTTGCTAAGGGAAGACTGGCAGTGGTAAGATCCGCCTTAGCAGGGGCAAACGCATAATTACATTTTGAGCTTTGGGATGAAGGCGGTGATACTAAGAGCGGTAATAAAGATCATCATCATCGATGCACCGAGCATTGTCCATAATTTTTTAGATGTAACGCATCTCTTTAACTCGCCTTGTCCCACGTCGTTGTCGCGGCGCAGTCCGCATCCCTCCCTCATTCTCCTCACCGCGAAACCTGCGCACTCCGCTGCTCTCACCGAAGCGTCTGTGCGTCGGTGTGGTCAGCGCGCAGCTTGCGCTCGGCTGCGCTGGCTCCCGTCGCCGTGCCATCTGTGCGTTAGCGCGCAGCTGCAAGTTCTGTTAAAAATTTACATCATATTCCCGCGAGGGCATGGGCTGGGGTAGATGCGACGCATCGGGGTAAACATGCTGCGTAAATAGAGACACAACAACAGCAATCCATAAGCTGACATCGCTAACATAACGGAAACGCAACGGCAACCCCCAATGCGTTGCATCTACGCCATGGTTCCCCTCGCGGTAAGATGGTGTAAATTTTTTTACATCTTCTCCGGCCACAAAGTAGCGGTGGCGAGTCCGCGTCCTGTCGGTACATCAATTTCGGTCGAGTCGATCCGGTTAGGCAGTCAGACGGGAAAACTGCCGCAGGTGCCGTGTTTGAAACCCACGCATATAATTTCGGCGCAGTCCGCGCAGCGAGGTTAAAATTCGCTTGTTGCCCTCGGTGCGTTTAAATTCGGGTGCGGATTCAGGTATTTTTAGTGGGGCTTGATAACAACTGCTTTGACTGCTTCCGCTTCTCCCTCAAACACTTTACTCTTGTAATCCGGCTGGCCATGCGAGATGTATCCTGGTTGTTCAGGCGGTGCCTGCCAAGGGCTTCCTTCGTTCGAGTGCGTTGTCGGGTGTGTACCGCAGCAATCTTCTCTGAACGTCCTACAGAACAATAAAAATGCAGTTCTTTAGCTTGCTGCGACGCTTGGGTCTTCGTTACGAACAGTTGTATGCCATCTTTCTGGCGTTTCACATTTTGTCTGCATGCTTGAGCGATGCTGTATACGTAATTTCTGCCAGCTTTACAGCATCCGATGAGCAGCATCTTTCGTTCTCGGTCCCCTGGGGAAATTCTTGAAAAGAGCACAATAATAACGAATCTCACCAAGACTTGTTGACGGGCTAGTTGGTCTGATACTTGAAAAGCCATGAAGATTGCGCGGAACGACGACAAGAAGAGGAGACAACAGGACGAGCGCAACTAACAACTAATTTATCCAAGCGCCAAAATATAAGAAAACTTGGCGCATGCGCCGAACATACATGTGCAAAATGCCAAGAAAGAACATGTTCATCGTCAACCCTACAGCCAAGACGTTAACAATTCAGACTCTCTATTATACAAAGCCAAAAATTTGTCCCTCACGCAATCATGCGCATTATTTATCAAAAAGGCTTCCATTAGCTCCCGCGCGACATCGCTGCTGCCCCGCCAATAATTTTATTCTCATTCGGTGGCGGCCTGCACCCACTTTTTTTCGCAATTTCTGCAATGCTCCGTCAAGGGAGTTCTAGCATCTATATCTCCCCAAGTGCGCTCATGCTCCCCTGCACGACCGTTCACGCAGCGGCCAGTTTGGCCATTATAGGCCTTTCAACACGTCAGCTGACTTTCGTAAACGACGCCTTTCGCGCAGC